>JANEHU010000332.1:0-30669 GCA_027563435.1 Nasonovia ribisnigri | reverse complement strand
TGATTTAACAAGGATAAATGTGTTTTTTTTAGGCATAAATACAGTATAGCTCCCAATCGACTTGGTGAAATTTTATTTTCAAAATGTGTGTTTATGCATGCTTAATTTGTACATTTGGTGGTACTTTCAAAAAGTCACTCAAATTTTCATTGGAAGTTATGGTCAAAACTTTGAAATGTAAAATTTTTCCAAAAATCATGTTTTTGGGTTTTAAATACCGAACATTAAAATTTTTGGAAATGTTAGTATTTAAGCATGATAAAAGAGCATAGTATGATCACAGAATAGATTAAATTTAATCTATTCTGTGGTATGATGAAATATTTTCCAAAAAGGACTGCGCACATGAATCGTGGTTCTTTTGGTTGGCCAATAAATTCCCGCCAAAATGTATTACTTTTAAATAGTTTATCACGATTTATCTAAAATAAATAGTAATTCGATGCTATTATTTGTACTATTATACTATCTTTATTCTTAGTATCAACTGAATTTTTGATTTACTTAATTACCACAGAATAAACTATTGTATAAGCTACTGTTAAAATTACAAGTGTTTTGTAAATAGGTCTAGTTTTACAGCATTTCTCAAACTCTCTCCACTCTTCACTTTTATTGGCCAGTCTCTTCAGATAGCTTCTCTGCCAGGTACTTTTAAACGACCCTACAAATGCCATAGAACCTGGCGGAGCCACTGTTGTTTCATGCATTTAGATGTCTACGTCGGTGATAAGATAACATTCAAAATATAATTCATGCATGAATTTAAATATTATAATCATTGTTATTAATACAAGTAAATAATAAAATTGGGTATTGTCATTTTTATAACTTAAATTTAAACAAAAAAAAAGGTTAGTTTTTTAACTCAAAATAAATTGCACATTTTCGTCATTTTTACGTATTTTGTCAAAATTTGAACTTCAAATGCTTATAAAAAAAATGTGTGCCTATGTATTTTTAATATTTTTCAATTGCTATTATAACAATATACCAGGAGCCTTGTATTCAATTTTCATTATTTTTGGCCCAACAAATAAAAATGTATTGGTATTTATATAAAAAAAAACTAAAAAAATTGAAAATTGAAATGGTCCGTAAAAGCTCAAAAGCAGTCAAAGACAACATTGTATGGTGTGTATAGAAAATGCTAATATACACATTCAGTAAAATTTTCATGCATCTACAATTATTCGTTTTTGTATTACAACAAAATAAAAAAATCGCTACATGAGAAATCGAGTGAATATCTAATCTTGTAAAAATTTGAACTTAAAATGCTCATAAACATTTATTTTGACTTGCTTATAAACATTTTTTTATTGATATAATTAGGAGAACTTATGAGGAATCTTGTATTACATTTTCAAACATTAGATTTAAAAAGAAACATTTGTATGAAACCTAACTCAAAATAAATTGAACATTTTCGTCATATTTACGTATTTTGTCAAAATTTAAACTTTGATTACCTATAAAAAAAGAAGCATTTTTTCTGTCCTAAAACGTGATGACAGACACAAAAATAAAAAAAAAAATAAAAAAAAAAACACACATCATTGTAAAACCAATACATTCATCGCTCCGCTCAGAATCTAAAACTTATCAATATTCAATTTACTGTATATAAGGGTGGTTTTCATTTGTAAAATAATTCTGTATCACCTAAGGTTAACATAATAACATAAAAATTATTATTAATTAAAAATATTAAATATGGTCTTTAAGTACCTACTTAAAAGTCCCTAAAATTTTAATTTAAATAAGTTATAATTATAGAAATACTTTTCCGTCTCCGATAAAATAATCAGAACATATTACATAATAATATAATATGCCTAGGTATTAATCAATAAATAGGTATACTTTCGTTCAGATGTTCAATATAGTGCACACTGCAGTACTGCACATATGATAACAATGGTGATGGCCGAGGGGAGAGAGGTAAACCCGCCCTGACATTATGGACAATATTTTTTTTATAAATCTTAGTCTTTGCCATTTATGGTCAGTTCTTATTACAGTCACCCAATTTCAGGGTTGGAAAACACCCTTCTCTCTCCCTCGACCTAAAAAAGAACAATATTATGCCTAAGTCTTAAGTAGGTACCTACACAAATACACAATTGCTTCAATTAAGCATTTTGCCAATTAGGCGTTAATTTTATAGTATTTCGTATTAATATTTATTTATTTTTTATTTCTTTGTATTATAATTACAATCTCAGTGTAAGAAATTTATTATAATAGAAATAGATACTGTCTAGATGGAACTTAATAAGATATAAGCTATAACCAGTACCTACCCAGTTACCAGTATAATATTCTTCTGTGGTAATATTAAATATTATGTATTATTATTGTACAATATATTACGTTTATGTAATTTAATAACAACTTCGAACTAACTGAAATAACCGATCAGACATCCTATACTACCGACCATTTATAATTTATATTTCATATCATATACATTAGAGATTATAGACTATAGATTATTAGACAATATAGCTATACAATAGTGATAGTCTAGATTCTAATATTTCATATTATAAATGTATGACTCCTCTGGCCTACCCCCCCCCCCACCTAAGAATTTACCCCAGATTACGCCTCGTCTATGCCTATGTATTAAACAGTTAACTTTATTGGTAAGTAGTAAGTACTATAGGTATACCACTACCGGTATACACTAATAACATTCAGTGGCGTACGCAGAATTGTTCAATAGGAGGGGGAGGGGGGAGCTTGGAAATTAATTACAGATCTTTTTAGGAAAATTTGTATGCAAATACAATATTTATGCAAAAATTAATTCTTTCTGGTAAGACGTTTATTAATTTACGTCTTGCTTACTAGGTAGTTGACAACAATTGAAACTTGATAAATATTTATTTTTAAAGTACCTATTAATATACTAATAAGGGCAATAGAGAGCGGGCTTCAGTCCGTTAGCCCCCTCTCTCTCTGCGTACGCCACTGCTAACATTAAACTATATATTATATATATACTATATTTTTTTTTTATAGGAAGTAATTACGCTAAATGGTATCTAATCTAAATCTAATACCTATAAACTATATTTTTGAATCAAATTAATTATTTCATAAATCAGATATCGAAAACTACTCTCAATATTATTAAGTACCAGCTGTAGGTATTCAAATTAAATATATCAAGATTCAAGACAAAAAATAAAATAATTTATAGGTACATTATGAGTACATAATATTGAAGAAAAATATATTATCCATTTGTAAAAATAATTTCAACACATTTTTTATTGAATCGATATTTGATTAATACGATTACCTATAATAATATCAATTTTAATGATTCATACTCCACAATATGTGATATACCTAATATTATGCTTCCTTCACAATAAAACACGAAAGTATAAGAAAGCACGACTCCGCCCTTCGATTCAAATGTTGATTAATTATTTGTATTTTGTACATTTACTATTTACATTTTCAATTAGCTCCAGTGATTTTGTTCAATTTTCAGGAACTTAAGGGGAACGTAGTTTATTTTTCATACGAAGGAACATATTACGGAGTGTTGTTCATTTTTTAGAGGAAGATGAACGATTTTATTTGTTTTTTGTTCGTTCATTTATTCTTAAATTATAGGAAATTTAAATAATAAATAGTTTTTAGAGCAAACATTTTTAAATTTTTTTTTAAGAAATTTAGTTAATATAATGACTAATGAAGTATGAACTATTATATTAAACCTACATACAATAGGTATACGAATACGTTAATATTGACAATGTTTATAAAATGTCAAGTCAGGAATAAGAAACGATTTAGTTGCTTTTTAATAAGATGAACGAGAACTAATTCCTTTTTTAAAAGAACTTTCCAAGAACTACATTATAGTATTTTATGTTCAGTGTTATTAAAAAAGTACCTACAATAGAATTAATTAAAAAGAAATCTTGAAACATAGATCGTAGTTAACTGATAGTTATTATTTTATCATAGATCAAGTATATAGTATATGCTATATACATTAAACTATAGGTACTGTATATTTATAATCAATGGTTTTATAATACAATAATAATTCTAAAAATAGCAATATTCATAGTTGATAATATGAGAAAATAAAGAAAATAATCAAAATATTGATAGCATAGATGGTATACATTAAACTCTGATCAATCAATTTTCCGACAGTAATTTTTCAATTAATTAAGAAAAAGCTGTACAAAAAGCATTACACACTTTTTAATTTCGTATTACCAAATTTTGTCGTACTACACACAATTTTAGTCCCTGGAAAAAAACAAACATAATCTGTAGTATTTGGTATAATCATAGAACAATATGGTATAATATTACAATAATATTGTATGTTGAGACCAGTAATGAATACTTCAGAGTTGGCAGTGTTATTATAGCCAAATTCTTATTCCTATTATCACATCCTATTGACCTATCGGATATTTGATTAAAAACAAAAACTATTAAGTTAATAATAACGTGTTTGTTTATTTTATGGGGTGTCGACATTGTAATTAAATATACATTATACGTCTTTCTGTTCTATGCATATATTATACTGCGAACATTTCGGAGACAATTTATGTCTTCATCGCCTTACAATATTGTGTATATAAGCAATCGCAGACCGCAGTTGTAATACAATACTTACTTATAGTTGTACACTTGTCATTAATCTGATAATTGGATCACAGATTAAGTAAAACAATGACCAACATTTTTGTTGAAACCTATTTTTTATACATAATAAATATTAAATAATAATGGAAGACTGATATTACTCACGGAAACTAGAGATGATTAATATTAAATGCAAAAATTCTAAGCCAATAAAATCAATGTCGATAAACAGAAAAATTATATTTGTAAGATTGAAAAATGCATGAAACTAATTTTTAAATTTAAATATCTTTGTCAGCCATGACATCAACTATTAAATAAAACACAAGAAAGAAAAGTACAGGTACAATAAAAATAATGGATGTTAGATTATACTTACCTCTTATCTCTTACATTTATACAAGCTAATGAAATGTTGAGTTATTATTTTTAATTGGGAAGCAATGCATATAACCTTACATTTGAAAAAATACTCCGTGCAAATACTTGATCATAGTGTAAATTAATACACCAGTGTACATTTCAAGTCACAAAGGTTATTAAAAAATGAAACAAAATATTTAAATGTTTTCTTTATACCTGAGACTCACTCATTTAATTTTGTTAATGAGGTAGTTTTATCATACATCTTTTGAATACTCCTAAATTAACTTCATTAAGAATCATAAGAACTTTTGGAGTTTTCTACAATATTTTTATGTTTTTATGTTATAATGTATGTACTAAAATAAAAAAGATCAAAGTGAAACTTAATATTACAAAAAATTAAAAGATTCTGATTATAGAATCTATAATTAAGTATGTTAAAAAAAATTAATACATTTTTCCATTTTATATTATGATTTATTCAAAACAAATTATACATTTGTTTAAACATAAAAAAGTTAACACAATTTCTTAAATTAATACGAAAAAACCTTTAGAGTGACTAAATGTTAAAATCATTACCTGAAAAGCTCTGTAGTTTATAAATAATTTTGTATTTATATTTTGAATTTCTGCTAATAAATTTAGTTATTTAATAATCAACGGAGAGTTACCAGGTTATTGGATAAAATAGTTTCACATAATAAAAAAAAATTTCAATTTAATCAACCATACCATTTGTTTTATAACCAATTGGGTAATTAGTACATAATATATTTTATTTATTTTTACATAACCAAAATGATATAATAATAATTTATTAAATTTTAAAACTAAAAGTTCACACCAAACAGTTCTGGATTCTATTTAATGATATCAAAGCAAACACAAAGTAGCACTACTATTTTCTACTATAAATTATAGTGAAATAGTTTCAGACTGAATAATAAAACATGTAATTTCTAAATATTTTATAATACCATTCATAACAAGTAAATTGATTTTCATTAATTTTATCAAAACATAAATAAGGGTTTAGAAGGCTAAATAATTATGTAATTATATAATTCAAGTATAACAAATTATGTGTTTTTATTGAAATAATGTCTACAAATTTGGTTATTGTGGCACCAAAACTTAAGAATTGAAATGCATAAATTCGTAGGACTGAACCAAAAACTATTTTTTTTTTGGATTTACAAAAATTAAAATATGTTTTATATTTATCTATTACTTTGGAATGTTAAGTAGACAATTGCCCACTAGTTAGTAGCCGTTCAACAGCGGCATTTATATCTCCAAATGTTGCAATCAACGCTTGTAAATTAGCATCTCGATTGACAAATCCCATTGCGGACAATTGTTCCAATTGAGAACTGTATCTTTCTTCCGGTGGCTGAGTATTTGCCGCTGGATTACTGTTATTTGGCACTTGTGATAACTGAAAATATAATTTGAGTTAAGGAGTTATTCATTTTTTAACGCTATACTATAAATTAGTACTAAATAAAGTTTAAAAAAAAAGTGTCGTCGATCAAGTGAGATATGAGCATTTTTAATTTGTAATATTTCACATACTCATATCTTTCCTGAAAATTAAAATATTGAAAAATTGTCAACGCTAAAGCACAGATTATATTTTTACCTAAAAATTTGATAGTAGGCAGTGTTGGTAGTAACGTAACAAAAGAAATGCATTACTTAATTTCATTAAAATTATTTCCAAGTAACAACAATGTAATGGAAATTACTTTTAATAAGTAATTAATAATGTATAACGCATTACTATTTTTACATGCTAAGTACTTATCGTAGAAAATAATAATATTATAAAATATGTCCAATGCAGGTATTAAAAATACTAATATAATATTTAATTTTAACTAGCCACAATTGAGTTTTCAATGATTGTGACATGATTACTTGCACTGTAAATTATGAGTAAAGTAAATTCAATTTAACGTAGTTAATTTTCTATTTGAAAAGTAAAGTAATTTCATTAAAATTTTATTAGAGTAACGAGTAAAGTAACTTAATTCCTTTTTAAATGTAATTTACCCAACGCTGATAATAGGTAGATTCACTCTAATATCAAAACTAACAGCACACTATAGTGATTGAAAATTTGCTGTCGTCGTGTAATACAATAAATACATGGGAAGCGTACTCTTAAAGGGAAAAAATTAAGAATACTTTTATCATAAGTAATATTACTAATAGTCATGTAGTAGACAGGCATTTTATTTTAAAACAATTTTACTTACCATTCTTCTCATGAGTTCAGCAAAATTATTATCTTGACCTTCAGTTGATGGCATATCACTAGTTACAGTTGAATCAGCATTAGTAGTTGTATTGGCATTTGGTGTTGGAAAAAAAGATTGGCCTCCCAATGATCCACCAATATTTGGCATGTTAGTACGTAGTGCTTCAAGGCCTCTTTGTATTTGATCAAGAGCAGATAACACATTTGGATTAGTGGACATATCTTGAACTGCAGGGTTTGACATCTGTTGCAGGAAAGCTGGCATCATACTACGGAATTGAGACTAAAAAGAAAAAGATTTTTCTTTAATAAAATTATATATATTTTTAATGATGGCTACAAAAATGTATTGTTTCTTACCTGAAGTTCTGGATTATTAGCAAGCAATGGATTGTTACTTAACAAGTTGTTGGCCATATTAGGATTGCTAGTCATTGCCTGCAGAGTTGATTGGAAATACGGAGTATTCATAATGCTTTGCATAACTTGTGGATTTTCAATCATTTGTTGCATCATAGAGTTCATTGTATCACCATTAAACATGGTACCTCCAGTTCCTCCAGTTGGTAGATTACCCGATGTTGGTGCTGCTCTTCCATTAGAAGGATCAGATTGGTTTGTTCCAGTAGAACCACCCCAAGGATTTGGCAAAGGATCACGATTTTCCTGTCCTTGTTGAGGATTTTGTTCTGAAATAAAACACATTATATAAACTTAAATATAATTACTTATTTATTACTTACAAATAAATACAGTTGCAATGTTTTCTCATTCACCTATTAAATCTAATATGGGCTAAGGGAAGACATCATGGATCACAACATTACATTATTCAAATTTATAGGTAACATTTAAACTACAGTAGAGTCTCACTTATTCAGTCATCACTAGTCTGGACATCTGGATAATCAGGACAATTTATATTTAGTACTTTAGTACTAATGTACACAAAGTGACCTAACACATAAATATAATATAGAATGATTTATGTCAACTTCCATTGTAATGTAAAATAAACAACTACATTTTGAATTTTTATAAATAAGGTGTTAATTAAAAAAAATTTTTTTTTATGTATTATACTAAGTTGAAAAGAATGTAATTTTGTTTATTTCTGATAGAATGTTTCTTCTTTTAATCTAAATGGACTCTTCTGTATAACAACATTTAGATTTAAGATGTTAATAATAATATGTATATATAATATACACATATATTATATATAATGCAATTTAAACAATTTTTACCTAACAGGGATGGTTCTCTATTTTTTTTAAATATTACACTAAACATAATTTACCTAAAACAATTTGTTAAATTTGTAATATTTTATTATGTATTTATTATTACCGCCACCACTTTCACTTGGAGCTGCAAATGTATTTCGGCTAAATTCTTCAGTAGCTGCATTCATAAATGGTTCTTGAACGTCTCTATACATTCTTTGTAAAGCGCTAAAACCCCCGGGGATTGATTCCAAATTTGATAAAGCTCTATCTTGTGTACGCATCAGTTCTTGCAACATTGATGGATTCCGAGCCATCTCCATAGTTTGTCGTAACATTTCAGGATTGTTTAACATATGATTAATTTCAGGATGTCTCTACCAAAAATAGAAAATTAAATAGAAAAATGAAATTATAAAAGATAATGAATTAGGTACCTCAACTAATTGTTGCATTTGTGGATTGGCCAAAATCAATTGTCTCATATGTGCAGGATCACTCATCATTTGTTGAACCATCGGACTATCAACTAAATTCCTTAGCATATCAGGATTGTCAAGCAATTCACGCTGCATACGCTGTTGCAACTCCATGAAATTAGCCGAAGTGAATCCCATGGATTCCATACCAGGTAAGCCACCCAGCATACCCAAATTAAACGGGGAAGCATTAATATCAGCTGAAAGTTATAAATACAGTTAAAAAAAAAAAAAAAAAAGAAAACATGAAATTTATTTTAATCACCAGGAGGTCTTGGTGGTTGAGTTGATCCTGTATTTGTAGATGAAGAAGTTGTTGTATTGTTTTGAGGAGCATTTGTCTTGATAACTAAATGTACTGTTAGTCCATCTTTAATATTATGAGTTGCTAATGTATCTTGATCTTTCATAATTTTACCAGCAAATATCAAACATAATTGTGATGGTTGTGCATTAAACTGTTTAGCCACCACATCTTTAAACTATAATGAAAATGAACAGTAGTTTATAAAAATCAAATTTTTATATTTTATTTTAACTATCATAGGTGTATTGAAATAATTAATATTAATTTTAGGATAGGTTAAGTAAGGTTAAACTTAAACACTTAGGTTTGCAAATATTTTGTTAAAAAATTATAAATTATTGAAAATAAACATATTGTAATTTGTATTTGACAAAAAATACAACTTGATATATTTATGATATTATCAATTTAAATGTTTAAATGTAAACCTAAAAAAGTAAGTTCCCAGGTACTACATACTACCACAAAATAGAAATAAAAGGCACTAAAAATTAGAATACCTGATTATTATGATTTTTTTTTTTAATATAAAAGTTTAAGTGTTAGAAAATACAAATTTTAACTAAATTCAATTTGGTTTCTTAATAGTAGTTAATGTTCCTAATAATATTACATACTATTATTAGACATTCAACACGGACAGAGTGAGTTTATCCATGGTGAGAATTACAAAAAATATGTAAACTGTGAGGGATAGAAATCAGTAAATTATAATATAAAGATATTATTAGGTGGTTATTGATTTGTTGTAAATTAAAACAAAATCTAATCTATGGTTCATTTTGAGGATGTACCTAAAACAGAGAATTAAACTTATAATAATAGCTTTTAGGTTGGAGATGTGATACTCTTTTTTAAATCTGCTTATAGCGTGTAGTAATTGATTGGCAAATCAAGTTTAAGAAATAAATAAAAAATCTTGAAACAGAGTAAATCGACTACTACGTAAATTTACCATATAACTGAAGGTAAAAGAAAAATAGGCAGGTAGTAAATTTTAATATTTTTATGTTAGAAACAGTTCTCCTAAGTTGTACCACATATTATAGTATTTTAATTTACTACACTAAAAATCTTAACAATTATAAATCTTTTTTAAATTACATATTATACCCTATTTATAAAAAATGGTAATTGTTTAATAAATCAATGTTTGTATTACATGTTTATTGTATTATTTTTTTCAATACCAACCTATATGCATGAACAGATTTTAAATATCAATAAATGTTAGTTGGGTTATGTAATGCAACTGTTAATTAAGGTTTAATTAATGTCAGATTCCTTTATTTTTATAATAAAACATCAATGCATTTCTCACAAGTAGCTTAGTTGCAATATGTTAGTTAATAATTACCATACTGGTTTTAAGTAGTATTAATAATAATTTATTGTTTAAGTACCTACTACCTAGGCATCAGTTTAAATATGTATTTTAATAATTAAAGATAGTAAAATGAGTCAGCTGAAATAATTACATAACCTTAAAAACTCGAATGAATAATAATTATTTGATTTGTAACACAAGAAATAAATTGTGAATAACATTAATAATTAAACCTATGACAAATCAATGATATTTTGGAAAATGTTTAAGCACGTACATACATAATAATATACTCTAATCACTGCAATACATACGTGTATATTATATCAATATACGTACTTCACTAATGGTAGCGTTTTCTTGCACTTGGACTGTTTGCTTTTCTTTGGGCGTTTTTACTGTCACAGTGATCGTCTTTGCATTCTCTTCGCTGTCTGACATTTTGACTGAACCTATAGATCCGGACGGTGCAAAAATAACTTAGAAAAGACTATTGATTAAACGCAGACAGTCGGCAAAAATGTTTAGCGAATTTTGGACGTACGACGAACAAGAAAATAATCGTAACTCATAATGATAATGATAATGACATATATAAAGATACTAGGTCTTGGAATAAAATATTTGTTATGAGGAAAAGAAAACATATGAGGCTCGTCATGGTGAACAAACAAAATTGAACAACGCTGCCATAGTTTTGTATGCCATGAAAGACACCGGTTTCCATGGTATTACTGATAAACGTAACGTTACGCGCTTTTTCGATAGCACGACCACCGGACCTCAGTACTGCTCACTGCTCAGTGCACGAGGTGAATATTTGGAAATCTACAATTTGCTCTATTATTATTTTAGACACCTGCAGTAGGACCGTTCTTACTTGATAGTTTCGACTGATATTATAGTTGTATTATGAAATAACAACACTTTTAGTTCTTCAAACTTCTTTTATACCTAGCTTTTGAATATTCGAGTTTGGATTCGACCATTTTTCAACATGAAAATCGAAGAGGTAAAAAGTACTGTAAAAACTCAACGTATATCAAGTCACAGCCATGTCAAAGGATTGGGTCTTGATGAATTCGGCGAAGCTATTCAAATGGCTTCTGGCTTAGTTGGACAAGAAGATGCTAGACAAGTATATTCTTTATAGTTTATTTTAATTTGTTGATTAGGAATGAATGTAGTTTAATATACACCTGGTTTAGATTTTCTAATATATATATTTTTTTAATCTCATGTATTTCAACTACCTATTTAAAACGAATAGTTATATCGATTCCTCGGTGTACTTATTATTAAACTAGGTAGTATAACTACATTTTTGAATACATATATTTAACGAGGCAAATAACAGATAATATTTTATCCTTAAGGCTGCAGGTATTGTTGTGGATATGATAAGAACAAGAAAAATGTCTGGCCGTGCTGTCTTAATTGCTGGACCTCCAGGTACAGGCAAGACTGCAATTGCACTTGCAATTGCTCATGAACTTGGAAATAAAGTAATTTATGTTTATCTTTATTAAACAAATAAATAATCATATGTATTGTAGAAAAAAAACAAGAATGACTAAAATATTGTGGCCTCTTATTTTGAAAATATTAGGTTCCATTTTGTCCAATGGTGGGATCTGAAGTGTATAGTTCTGAAATTAAAAAGACAGAAGTTTTGATGGAAAACTTTCGCCGTGCTATTGGTCTGCGTATTAAAGAGACAAAAGAAGTATATGAAGGAGAAGTTACTGAAATGACACCAGTTGAAACCGATTCTGCTGCAGGAGGTAAAATTAAATATTTTAGTGACTCCTTCCTAGGTTATTAGTTATTTTACATTGTTTAATTTATGTTTGTAATCTTTTATGCTTAAATATTGTTGCAACTTTATATTATGAATCTTATAAATTATTTAAGATTTTTTTTGTGCATAAAGTACCAAAAATGTAACTTAAATAATTTTACCTACAGGTTATTCTAAAACTGTATCACATGTCATTGTTGGATTAAAGACAGCCAAAGGTACAAAACAATTAAAGCTAGATCCTACAATCTACGAATCCCTACAAAAAGAAAAGGTCGAAACTGGTGATGTTATTTATATAGAAGCTAATAGTGGAGCAGTGAAACGTCAAGGAAGAAGTGATAGTTATGCTACAGAATATGATTTGGAGGTAATTTATAAAATAATATTAAGAAGTTTAATAAGGTATGATTAGTTTGACATAGACTGTATTCTCAGTCAACATAAAGACATTAAAATATCTACATTGACTGAACATAAAAATAAAAAGTGTCCACATTAATTGAGGTGTAAATGAACTTTTTACTAGCAATGTTTATTTATTCAGATCTAAAAAAAAAACTATCAAGGAAATAATTTCATATTCCCTAATCTATATATGATAATTATAATTTTTATATAACTTGTATTTTTATCTAGGCAGAAGAATATGTACCTTTACCAAAAGGCGAAGTCCATAAAAAGAAAGAGGTCATCCAAGATGTGACATTACATGATTTAGATGTTGCTAATGCCCAACCAAAAGGTGGTCAAGATATATTATCAATGATGGGTCAATTAATGAAGTCTAAAAAGACAGAAATCACTGGTAAAGTTGTATATAATTGTGCAACTTAGATACAAATTGTTAATTACATTTTTAATTTAGATAAATTAAGAAAGGAAATAAATAAAGTGGTAAATAAGTATATTGATCAGGGTATTGCTGAATTGGTCCCAGGGGTATTATTTATAGATGAAGTTCACATGCTTGATTTGGAAACATTCACATACTTGCACAAAGCATTAGAGAGTACCATTGCTCCTATTGTTATTTTTGCTACCAATAGAGGCCACTGTACCGTCAGGTTTGATTTTTCTTTAAAATGAATTATTACTTATTAATAATTGTTATTATTTTTTTTTACAGGGGTACAGATGATATTATTGCTCCTCATGGTATTCCCATGGATTTACTTGATAGATTGTTAATAATTAGAACTCTTCCATATAATCGGGAAGAAATGGAAAGTATACTTAAACTTAGAGCTCAAACTGAAGGCCACTCAATTGAACCTGATGCATTACATTATCTTGCTGAAGTTGGCACTTCTACTACTCTAAGGTAATTTTATTTGCAGTGCTTATATTTTATACAACCTAGGGCGTTAATATATTAGAGACTATCCTCATCCCCTTTCAGCTACTACTATACAACTATAAAATATTATATTACCAACCTGTGATAACTGTATGCCGATGACAAAATACATTTATATAAGAAATATATTTTAAAGAAATGTATATTTCTATGATTTTGTATAAGCATTAAGATCTCTCTACAGTACAAATGAGATGTCTTAAATCCTCGGACCGTAATCTTATAGACCTTAGAATTATGAAATCAAAGTTTATTCAGATTGGATTGTTGAGAAAAAATTGTATCCTTGTATGGTACAGTCCGAACCTTAGAATTCTGGAATTCAAAACAAATGTGTGCTGTATAATATGTATTTATTCGGAAACAAAATAATACGCAGACATAAATGTTTTCTTATTTCGTCATTTATAGTATATTTCCAAATTGTGGTGGATTTAATGGTTGTTTAGAAGACATTTGAGCAAATAACCCAGTGTTTCCACAATTATAGTCAGGCCTCATTTAAACTTTGTTCTTGAGCCCATCTGAAATATAAAGAATATGTGTTGTAAAAGGTAGTATTGTATGCAGACTATCAGCAATCCAAAATATGATAATTTGAAATAAAGTTGAAGGAAATTTCAACAATAAAATAAAATAGTAAATTATTTCATTAATTATAAATTGTATAATTTTTGTATAAGAGTGTGTGTGTTGAGTAGCGGGAGGGTGCACTAGTCTTAACGGCTATAACTGCTATATTCCGGACTCCCTTATATGTGATGATATTGGCTGGACAGCTCATGCAGTTGTTGTTCTCGCAAATAGTGTAACCACTTGGCTTCTGTCACTTCAAATACTAATTTTACTATATTTGCCATATTTTAGAAGGACAACTGGTTTGCGATTCTGACACGTGTGCCTGATTGATAAATGTTACCTATGAATCAGATTATAGTTTCTTCATTCAATATAATAATCCATTATGTCTACTTAAATAGAGTGGTCTACAATATTTATACATTGTGAAAGTTTAATTCCATTATGGCTACTTAAAATATAGTGGAGTATAATAATTAATATTGTAATATGAATCTGCAGAGCCATGGCCAGATACTGTAGTTATGTCCCAAGGCACGAGGCGCTTATATTTTTGCAACTTTTCATGTGTCCAGAATATTGTCATATTTGATTATGACATTGTACTTTGTCTAGATTTGATATTTAATGAGATTATTGTATGTAAAACTTAGCTGTTTATACTTTATAGTTAATACCATTCATGTGCTTATTATGGGTTCCCATATTATTTATTTACCGCGTCCATGGTTGTTTAATTAATAAAACAGAAGGATCGGGTGTTTGATGTGTTCGTAACCTGGGTCTTCAATATAAACAGAGCATGTTTTTTTTTTTTGTATGAAATAAATTTTCTATTAATTTTAATGTTATAAAAACTTAAAAATGTCACTATGTAAATATCATGATACATTTTTATGTTTTATTAATGAAATATTCACTAAAAATTAAATTAGTTTTTATTTTTTATCAGATATGCCATTCAATTATTGACACCATCGTCACAAAATGCTAAGATGAATGGTCATGGATCAATATTAAGAATAGATATAGAAGAAACCACGTCATTATTCATGCATGCTAAAGAATCATGTAAAATACTAAAGAAATGTGCTGATAAATTTATGAAATAATTTGTAATTTTGATTTATGATGTTTATGTACTAATATTTACTCTGATTTTTTTTATTAAACTATACCAATTTCCTGTTTTCAATAAGTACAAGTAAAAAAATATATATATCACCTATACTTAAATTAATTTTTTTTATTATTTGAGAAAAATGTTGATATGGACTTCAAATACATGCCCATCATATCCCATGTTTCCTTGTCATCTACCAGTACGCAATTTTACCAGCGCCCACCTTCAACAGACTGGTTAGTGGTGATCCTGTTGGCTGTTACTTATAGTAATAATCAATTGTATTCTATTATTTTGCTTATTAAATCTGACCATGTCAGATTAAGTTTATTTTAAATTCTGAGCAAAGCGATAAATGTATTGATTTTATGAAGATGGGTTTTTTTCTTTTTGTATGTATACAAGATAAGTATTAAAAACAATGATTTGATTTACAACAATGATGGTGGTTTCCGATGACAAATTCCGTCTTAGATCAGAATCGTTTCTCATATACAATGATTGAATTCAAATTTTACACATCCATTATACTCACTACCTACTGTGTGGCTGAACGGTACCCCGTTGGCATCATGTTCAGTGCAGTGACAATACGAAATGTTCAATGTTCATAATTCCCGCCATAGCTAGAGACGAGACATTTATTTAAAAGTTCTTTGTCAAACATGTATCACAGCCAAAGAGAATAAAAACATAAAAAGGACCACAGTCTTAAAAGATAGATATTAGATCGTGGTTTATTTTTATTTTTTTTATCTATTCTGAGCATTGATTACGTGTCCGTGTGATACTGTGATATCTGATTAGATATTAATAATGTTATTCAAAAATTGTACATTGTTTTAAAAATAAAAACAATCTCTAAATAATTAGTAGGTAAGTAGGCTAACACAAACCTACCTAATACCAATTAAACGTTTATACAGTAAAAAGGAGATTATACAATCAACTTGTCAACAACGTTTACATTTTAGTAAATTACCTTGTTGGCTATACCTGAAGCAATCGACTGTTGTAATATTTTATTTTTGTCATTTCATTTCAACATAACAACTAGGTCTAACTTCATTCAACTTAAATTTTTATTTTCATTCAAGTTACTAAAAACATTTGAAATGGTAGACAATCAAGTTACTTTTCCAGACACTGTCACAGTACTAAAATCATCAAATGGGTCTGTAGTTTATCTTGTCGGTACTGCTCATTTCAGTGAAGAGAGTCAAGAAGATGTCGCTCAAGTATATTAAGATATAAAATATTATATTAAATTTACTTATATTTTTTTTTATGTAACAGGTAATAAATGCAGTCAAACCAGATGTTGTTGTAATAGAATTATGCTATAACAGGAATAGCATATTAACAATTGATGAATCCACTATTGCCAATGTTTCAGGCATTACATTAGGTATTTATAGTATTAATTCATTTTTATTTAAATGTTACATAACTAAAAATAGCAAAACCAAAAACATCTTGAGATTGAGTCCAAAGTATGAACTTTTGACCACCTTATGTTTTAATGTATGATAGATATTTGAGTCCAATTTTGGATAAGTTACCTAACCTAACCATAGAAATACAGTATAGTAAAAATGTATAATTTAATAAATACGTACAAAAGTAATGATATATAAAAAATATATCTAATACGAATACACGATACGGCCGTCTAGTGTCTACTGATAGACTAACACCAAATATGGAATAACAGAACTCAATCATATTATTAAATATGATATGAAATTTATATCATAATAATTGTTTATAAATAACACCATGTATTAATAAATATTAAATAATAACTTATAATTTATAAAGCTACAATGTAAATATTTTGATTTATCATTTATTAGTAAGTAACTACCAAAAATACAATATTATAAACTATACTATGAAAGTAGGCATGTCAAAACTAAATTGTGTATGGATAAAATTAAATTTATATATAATATATTCAATTGGTATACTTAATACCCGCAATAGATATAATATATTTTATAGCATTATTATTTTTAACAACTAATTACATTTCTTAACATGTTACAAACAAAATAACTACTCAAAACTGTATTCAACTCACCTAAGAGGAACATAGGCACCTTTAAATAAAACACTTAAACATTTTAATTTGTATTGATTTAAAATTTGTTTTATTTGTTTATAATATGTATCTTATTAATATTTAAAAAATAGAAATTTATTCTATCCTAATCTACTTATTAGGTCCCCTAAGTCATTGAAATAATACAAATGAGTAATGCATTGACAAAAAATATTCAAAATAAAACAATAATAATTAGTCCACAATAAAAATTTGTGTCATAAAATTAACTAATTTATATTAGTATTTTATAAATAACCCTAGAAATATAAGTAATAGTAATTTTAGGAAGGGGTCCAGATTTTAAGAGTAATTGGAATGGTGTCCAGATTCGTCATACATAATATTTAGTTAATCGAACAAAATCATTGTATAATGTATAATAGTAAATAATTACATTGTTAAAGTCACATATTTCAGAAATATCTTTTTATAGTAAAAATAAATTTATATAACCTATAATAGTTATCACTTATCACATATCATTATATACATTTATACAATTGTACATCATTCCTCCTCTTGAGATAAAAAACATAATATATGTATAATTAATATCGAATACCTTGTTATGATTTTTAATAACGCAACTAATATAAATTCATAATTTGATTTTTTGATTTTTATAGAAGATTTAAAAGGGTCAATTAAAAAATTAGGCCTTACTCAAGGTATATTTTATCAACTGATGATAAATATATCAGCAAATATATCTCGTGATCTTGGCATGATACCAGGTGGTGAATTTCGTAGAGCTGTCATTGAAGTATTCATTTGTTACAATTTTTCCTATTATGGCTTACATAATTACATGTATATTCATATTTGAATTTTTTTTAATTACATTTAGGCTAAAAAATATAACAGCCATATTTATCTAGGCGATAGACCAGTTGATATTACTATAAAAAGAGTGATTTCAATGTTGAGCTGGCCAAAAAGCATTAAACTTCTGGCACACTTGTTATTTACTGCGGATTTTAAAATTACGTAAGTTTTCATATTACTTTTTATCAAGTATAATTTAAAAACATTAAAATATTTATTACAATTAGAAAAGAAGATGTAGAAAAATTTAAAAACAAGGATTTACTAGAAACTTTAATGCATGAAATGGCTGCTGACTATCCTGAGTTGGAGAGAGTAATAGTTGATGAAAGAGATAAGTTCTTAACTTATAGTTTACAAAATTGTGCAGGATTTGTAATTGAGAAAACTGGCAATAAGCCTAATGTATTTAATTCAAGTTAGTTATAAAATAAATAGATTTATTTTTAAATCTTTAAATGATAACAATAATAGTAAATATAATTTAAAATAGGACCTCAAGTTATTGTTGGTGTAGTTGGATTAGGCCACGTTGCTGGTATTAAAAAATATTGGGAAAAAATTGCTGATGAGCAAATTGCAGAACTAATTATGTAAGTTATTAGTTGATTTTATTAAATATCTTTGATTAATTTTTGTACATACAACATAAAAAAATTGTACTATACTACTAAGATTAAACACAAGTATCTAGTCTTATGTTGTCTACAATTATTAAATATAAGAAAAATATTTTAGTTTAAAATCTAAAATGTTGATATTTATTTTTGTTTAGAATTCCACCTCAATCAAGAAGTAGCAAAGTTATTAAAGTTGTCATCAAAGTTTCTGCCTATGGTTTACTTTTATGGGGTGTTTCTAAGATCCCTGGTGTAAGATCCCTATCAAAAATGGCTTATGAAGCAGTTACTTCTACATATGTTCAAGGGAAATTTATAAAATTACAATAAACTATTAAAAAATCATCATTCCATTATATTTATGGTATGTATAGGAATCAACTTTTTGTATCTATATGACTATATTAGTTTTTTAAGAGTACATCTTACCCGCATATACTAAAGCATAATATACAAAAATGCACGTCTAGCAGTTCCAATTTTGTGTTGTTAGCTTCAATAGAGTAAATTGACCTATTATCATACTTAAATGTGAAGACATTATCTGTGTTCTTTTGTTGGTTTATACGATATTTGAATTTTGAGCATTTTCAAATCTTAATATTTTACATACTCATAACTTACAGAGTACATACTATATTACTATGTCAATTGTCAACTAAATTTGGACAGTCCTAAATGGATGTAATGTTGGAATAGGATGAAATCTTTTATACTTTCTAACCATTTCTCAATAGTTACAATATTAAAATATGAACAATTTATGAATAATATTATGTTTTAGTAAAATAGATCAAGTTTAATAATTAAGATTTCACTATATCAGTAAAGCTCAATACTTCAATAATCAAAGTAAAACATATTGAACACAATGTAACTTAATTTCATATTTTTTATAGTTATCAATTTAACTTGGGTACAAATTAATGCCTAGGCAAATAGGGCAAGTTCCCTAGGGTGGCAAAAGTTGTAACATTTTAAAGAATAAAAAATGTTCAAATAGAGGTGCCAAATATTATTATCCTAGGCCCTACTTTGGTATACAATAAAATTTATCATTTTATATATTTTTAATCATAAGGTACTGTATTTCCTAAGGTAGATGGACATTCTTCTCTCCCCCCCCCCCACAGGCATGTAGCCAGAAAATTTCTACTAGGGGGGTCAATAATGTTTGGCTCTTATTATTTTCCATAATTTTTCTTTATGAAATTCTTGTAGGGGGCATGCAATACAAAGAATCTTATTAATTTAAATAATTTACCTTTAGTTGGTAATTGGTTAAATTTTTTTTTTTCACAACAAGTTATACCTATTACTTACCTATTTAAGAATTACAAAAATAGAATGTACCTCATAACAAAAAAAATAAATTTACATACATATTAAAAAATAATAAGCTGCTTCAATTGTTCAACTTCTATTAACAAAAATTAATTCATACTAGAATACTTATCAAAAATAATAGGGATAAATGATCATTGATTTTTAAATTAGTATAATTTTTAAAGAAACTCAAATTTATTAAAAAAAAAACACATACTACGGGTTAGGTTGGGTACGCATTGACTATTTATAGACTTATAACTGCTGCTAGTATACTATTATTTTGAAAACGGGTATCAAGACCCTATTATATTGTATTTTTTTCAGATAAAGTTATCCACGGTTTCTTGAACACAAAAATTAAATTATTATAATAATAATTGTATTACCTAATAGTAATCACAATAGATTTTTCTCAATGTACATAATCACATTTTTGATAGTTGGTAAAAATAATTATATTTTGAATTTGAGGGGAGGGCCGGCGCTGAGCCAGAGTATATTTAAGGTGGGCCCGCCCCACCCAAGCCCCCCCGGCTACGTGCCTGCCCCCCCCGCTTGTTTTTGTTGCAGTAGGATATTTCCCCCCATTTTTTTTTTTTAAAGGTTTCTATTTATTATTTGAATATGAAATTATTATTTTTTTGCCTATTATCAACTGAAATAGTAATAAAAATTAATAAATAAATATTTAAAATGCCTGCATCAAAAAATTTACCGGAGCAAAATGTTCTCCTGCACCGAAAACATGCGGGGAGAAAATGTCTGCCGTTCATTTCCTAATGCTATAAGAACATGATTTTACTAATTTAAGCCTCTAAAATCATACTTATTCAACCTACGTATAAAATAATAAATATCAATATATTTTGAAGATCCAACAAAAGTTACCAGCCTGCTTAATTTTTTGGATCAATTACTCATCAAAATATAACTACTTACATACTTGATATTAAATACATAAAATATTAATTAGTATACTTTATCTAATCTAAAGAAATTGTATGCTGTCTCAATCATTGCAGTAACTTTCTCTCTTATTGTAAACTAATACAAATATGTTAGCTTAGAGTTTTGAGTTTTTGACATTCTACTTCATGTTCAAAAACCATTAATGTATAGGATCTAAAATAAAAGTGTACTACACTATTGAGCATTATAGATCTTATGTGTTTCCTGTTTTTTTTGTAATTTGGTGTATACTTATATGTACTTACTACTTTTTTTTTTTTAAATATATTTATGGCACCTTCTTATTTTTGTTTCAGTTATAAATAATATATTGCAAATACAACTGTTCTAATAATGTTTAGTAATAATCAAAGTGAAGATAATTATGATCATATTGATGATTCACTTATATATTCTTCAACAAACATTCCAGGACCTGGTTGTAATATGAATGATTTAAACAGCTGTCCCAATCAAATGTGTAATTGTACTGATTTGTGTCAAACACCATGTTGCGAATGCATTGGTTCAGCTGGCTATCATAATTATGACAATTTTGGTAAACTAATTTCTATTAATAGGTTTATTTATGAATGTAATGATTTATGTAAATGTACTTCGTGTCAAAATCGAATTGTTCAACTTGGACCAAGAATTGGCTTGCGTATTTCTCAGTGCAGCAAAGGCTATGGATTATATACAGATATTGATATTGAAAAAGGACATTTTGTTTGTGAATATGCTGGTGAAATAATTGATTTAACTGAAGCACAGAGGCGTTCAAATTTAGATCACGAAAATTACATATTTGTGATAAACGAACACTTTTCTGGAAATGTAACTACAACCGTAATTGATTCTACCATTATTGGAAATATTGGTCGATATATTAACCATAGTTGCGAACCCAATTGTATGATTGTGCCAGTGCGAGTAGATTCATTAATTCCAAGGCTAGCAATTTTTGCAATAAAAGATATTCAGTGTAATGAAGAAATTACATATCATTACGGAGGTGAAGGATCTCTCCCACAAAATAATTTGTCCGAAGTTAAATGCTTATGTGAATCATTTAGTTGTAACAGTTTTTTACCTCGTAAAACAGGGTTATTTTAATGTTAAGTATACTTAAACAGTTGTGTACATAATATAAATTATATATTCTTTAATGATAGTTAAATGTAAGAATAAAATATTTATAATTATTATTTGAACATTCCTGAGTGAAAAATAAAATAAAATATATGTCATATATTTTCAGTTTAAGCATGTCAACTATTGGTTGGATAATCATTTATGTAGCAAAATTTAGTTCATTTATTTTATTTATTATTACATTTGGATGTTAATTTTATTTTGTAAATAATATAGTATTTTGTATTTACAATGATTTTTGAAATATAGATTTATTTCATTTTTAATCTATGCATACCTAGTCGGTAATTGTTTGGTTTAAAATTATTTTTATTTATTTGTATAATGTGTAATACTTTTGGGGTAAAAAAGTGTTTCAAATCCAAAATGTTCATATGAACCAATATCCATGACTTTAAGTCTTAAATTTTACTAAATAGTTTTATTATCAATCAATTTTTAACTAAACTCAGATTTTATTTATTAATTACTATACTCTGTACAAGATAAAAACAGACCTCAAGCAGTGAGGTAACACAAGTTTTTCAACCCCACTAAGTCACCAATCTATACCTGCTGTGTAATATTGCCACGCTTCTGCTCACAAGCCAGCAGTCAATGTCTCTCATATTGAACAGAGTATCAGTATAGATAATTTTTTCTTGAAATAAATCAAGTTTTTTCTAGCAGATGTTAATCCTGTTGTAAATTCATAAACGTAAAACAAGAAAACCTATTAACTATTTGTTTTAATAAAAGAACCATTTGCATGTACAGTAGAACTCCGATTATCCAGACTAATTAATGTATAAGCAAATATCCGGATGATTAATATAAATATATAAATATTATGACACAATTTATATAATTGTACGAATATATTATATTTACAACTAACTTACTAACAATAATATCTATTCTTTATATAATCTACAATTAAGATTATGATGAACGCCGAAATACGATTTACAAGTTATTAAAAGGCCAAACTTTTTTTTTCTCGTCCGGATATAATCGTAGTTCTACTGTACATGATTATAATAAGCAGAATCCCCTTTCTATAGATATTAAATTGAAATGAAAAATATAACACAACTTAGTATGAAAAACATAATATATTTTAAATAAAAGTTTATTTTATTTTGTTTTTGGTGTCTTACGATCTCTATTACGATTTTTAACATTTGTAACATCATAAAAATCACTCCCAACCTTTTTCTTTTTATTTCGTAACATCAAGCTTCTTTTTTGTTTGCTTGTTAGACTACTGATATAAGCCTCGTGTGCTTCTTGCAGTTTTTCTTCTTTTTCTTTCTTTTTTTCTTCTTCCTCATCGCTATCAGTTGAAGTATCATTTTCATCTTCTTTAGTGGGTAAAGGAGTATTTACAGTTTCGTCGTCAGAATCATTTTCTATGGCAACATTTAAATCAGCTCTCTTAGTTATTGGTTCTTGATCATTAGCTGATAGAGGTTCTTCAAAACCAGGTGGTGGTTTATAATAAGGAATTTTTCCTCTTTGCCAATCATTTAATACCATTCTAGCACACAAGGCTAGGTCAGCATCACCTCCTTTTAACAATTTACCAGTTTTTATGCCTAACTGCGATAAGAAATCTTCACTATCCTCCCAACTTTCTATTCCATAAGTTTTAGACAAATGCTCAGCTTTTACTCGTTCCATTAAAGGTGGTATATATTGTTCTGGATCTGGCACAAGCTCAACTCTAACAACACCCTTTAATACTTTTTCAGTATCTGTTTCCAAATTAGCCGCGTCATATACTACTCCTGGGCAGTCAATGAGAAAAATCCTTTTCATTAATGTTATGTATTGCCATACTTTAGTTTCACCAGCAATAGGAGCTACTTTACAAACTTTTTTAGATCGTAAAGCATTGATAACTGAACTCTTACCAACATTGGGATAACCAATGAAACCAACACTGATTTGTTTACGTTCAGAATGTAATTTTGTGAACTGTCGCATTAAATTAATCACAGCACCTTTTCCAAAAGGATGAGTTAGTGAAGCATGAAATGCTACTGTTGGATATTCAGAACTAAGAATAGCAACCCATCTTTGAGTAACCCAAACAGGTACAAGATCAACTTTGTTTAATACAAATATTAAATGCTTATGAGGTTTTTCTCTTTTTAAAAAATTCTCAATATGAGGACAGCGTGTTCCAGTAGGGTCCCTTACATCTAAAACCATTACAACAACATCCGATGAGTCAATTACTTTATACAATTCATTCCAAATACGTCTACTCTGACCAGCAGCCATTATCCAATCCCGAGGAGCAGTTCTTTCTCCTGTATCCTCTCTTTCCAAGTCCAAATCTTTGTCATCTGAATATGACTCATTGATAGAATTTACAGTTTCTGATAATTGTTGTTCATCCCTTACCAATATATTTGGACGTTTGCGGGTTTTTTTGGAACCAAAGACACTTTCAAAACTTTCAGTTTCAAGAATATGTACGCGTTCATGTTTTTTTTTTTCATTTAAAAGGGTAATTGGCAATCCAGTAGGTTTCATTATGATATCATATGGGTTTTTAACTGCTTTACCTAATTCTTCTTGAAATTTTTGCAAAGCATTTTGCCCAATGACTCTAGTATTGTCAAACCATTTACGATTAGGTTCTACACGAGCCTGAGCACCACATGGTAACCAACCTTGAAATGGTGCTGCATGAATGATTTTACCTTTTCTATCACGTTTGGCTTTGAAGTTTCTATACATTTGCAATCTTTTTATTGTAGCTTTTGTTCTCACCTTTGCTACACCTTTGAGATTTTCAGTTTTACGTTCAGGATTCATACTATGGGCAGACCTATTGAACCCTTGGGTTCTAGGCGCCTTAGTAGCGGAACTTGTTTTAGCCATTTTTACCTACAAAAATATATTTAATTAGTATTCAATAAACCAAATGTATATTAGTCATTAGACTTCATATTTGTAGGCATAAATAAATATACACATATGATACATGTGAAATGTGTGTACCTCTATTTATTGCAATTAATAAATTCCTAAGGTTATAAAAATTGTCTCTGAATTAAATTAGTTAGACAAAAGTCCTCATAAGAATCTTGAATTTACCTATCTGTCATCTGTGATTTACAGTAACTGTAAGAGATCAGTTAGGTGTTTATCTGATTAACATAATTTAATTGTTTGTTATAAATTACAGAGTTGAAAAAAGTGTTTCAATCAAATTATAATAAAACAAATTGCTAAAACTAAGAAGGTAAGTTCTGTAGAAAAATTTAAATAGTCATTACCTAATATATCAGTAATTGATAACTCAAATCCTAATTGGAAAGGAAAGGGGAGAAGTTGAAGAAGTCTTGGGAAAGAATATGTTTTACAAGACCAGAAGATTAGGATTTGGATTAGAATAGATACTTAACCAGATTAATTAAGGCTGACATGACAGGAGGATATAGTTAAATAATTATGTATAATAATTTTGAAAAAGATATAAGGCTGGACAAACTTGATTAACACCCAAAACCAATAGATCAACATAAAAGTGTTTATGTATCTATATTCTATATTAACTATATAAACCTTTCCTAGGATCAAAATATATTTGAAGAAAAAAAAATGTAAAATTATATGTATCTCAACAATGATTTTCACAAGGAAGGGATGGTTATCAACACTAATTTTTAGAGCAGAAAACAAAATAAAAAGGTTAGGTCTTAGGCGTTTTAAAATGTATTATGACTGTGCATTGGTCAAATAATATAATATTATGTACATAATATTTCACAAATCTGGATATGTAAATTATTTATTAAATCATTAGGTACTTACTTTTCTTTATTTATTTATGGCTATTATTACAACCTGTACAGTAAGACAGTAATTAAAAAATTAACAGTGCCGCGGCTGTCGCCTGTGAGCACGAGGCAATCGCAGTTAGGACTTGAGAGGCACGTCGACTGTCGAATAATCGACATTCGTGTTTACTTATTGAGTTATCACTTATTGCTCAACAACTCTTATCATTCTTACTAGGTAGTTGCAATCAATTATTTTACTGCAGTGTTGACTTTCTATATTTTAATACAAAAGACAAATTATACATTTTAAAAAATGTGTTCTTAGCCCTTAGGTGCAAAATTGTACATTATAATTTATTTATAAAATGTTATAGTAAAAGTAATAAACTAATAACCTGAGATCTCACAATTATACAAATATGCGTTGAAATAAAATATGTAAATAGGATTATAATAGGAAAACAGAATCGGTGATAAGAGTTGTTTGCTTTTTACCACGGTTTAAGATATTATACTGGTTGCACAACTCCCATATTAAATTGCTTATGATACATGGACCGTTCTATATGTTTTGCGATAAGACTCGTGTAGACTTAGATTGTAGTGAACCCTAGCGGCAAACCCGAAAACTATCCTATCAATAAACTATGTTATTCTGTGATATTACTATCAGACACCGGTGGCGGTAAATATAAAAGAATAAAGATTAGAAAAAAGTAGCAAAAAAAAAAAAAAAATTACAATTACTTTAATTTTATTGTTATTGAATAGTTTTAATTTGTAAATGTGGGCTACACTCAGGGGCGGAGTGGCCGGTCTGGAAATGGGAATTTTCCAGATGGCCTGGACCATATTATGGTCTGGTGGCTTGACCATTTTGTTAGATTTTTTTTTTTAATTTAATTTAATTTACAAAATATTAGTAAATATTAAATGTTAAATGCGTCAAAAAAGTGTGTCTATTAAATTATTGTATTACAAATATTATTAATGCAATAATAGTACATTGTAATAGCCTCGTACAATTGTATACTCGTATGAGAAAGCTTTGGATATAAAATTACAAAATATTTGTTACATAAATATAGACATTAAATACAATTAAAGCAATATTATATTGATATAGGCTGGTTATTTTTATAATAAAACACCCAGATTCTACGCAATTCCGCCTGTTGAACCGGCAAGTTTATCTGTACCCTGTAGTAGGACCTGCAGAGTGGCGACGAATATAGCAATGCCTAATGACTAATAATAACTAATAATACTGATATACCATTGATTATAAGTACTAATAATGTCTAATACTACTATAAAGTATATTTATAATAATATAATCAATATTAATGATGATACATATTAATTTTGTATTTTTGGTCCCTTTACTTTGGTTATTGTTATTTTTATAAATGTATAAATCATTTTTATTATATTGTTTATAATTTATGTATTTATATATTTATTTATTTATTTATTTATATAAAAATCAACGGGCCAAAGCCCTTTAACAAAGAAAGAACAATAAAATGTAAGAATAGACACAATATGAAAACTGAAAAATGTGAAAAATAAAAGATTTTTTCCAGTATTCGGGAAATATACCATTAGATAAGGATAAATTAAATAAATAACATAAAGGCTTAGCAATAATATGACGACACATTTTTAAAAATAATGATGGAATACCATCAGGCCCTGGACTGGCGTTTTCACTAAGAGAACCAAGAAAATCTATAATTTCGTTTTCCGATATAATACAATTGTTGAAAAAAAAATGTTGAGTGTGAATAACGGACATATAGAGTATAAGTATATATTTTTTGGTTTTGGTTTTTTTGGTACACGTGTGTGTGTTTTGGCAGAATTTCTAGTGGGGCACCCGTAGGTTTCAGCCATGCCCCGGAGTGGGGGATAGCGGCACTTGTTCTCCGGACACCGTGACTTGCCCGAAGAAAAATGCCGCCCAGTGACCGAGAATCGAAGCTTTACTTAGTTTTCTATGGACGCCTTAGACCGCTCGGCCACCTCGTCCCCCATAATATAATATTGGGTACGTATCACCTAGATCCCCGTCCTACTAGATCCCCATGGTTATCTAGATCCCCTGTGGTCAACTAGATCCCCAGTGGTCAACTAGATCCTCGAGGGTCAATTAGTTCCCCTGTCAACTAAATCCCCTTAGGCCATCTAGATCCATATATACGTCTTTAAGATCACCAAATTTATATTTTCCCCTAAAGATCTAGTTGATCTCAAAATGAGTGATCTAATTGACCAACATAGGAACAGTTAATGATATAAATAGCATGATTAAAATTAATTACATTATAATATATTATAATTT
Source organism: Nasonovia ribisnigri (assembly GCA_027563435.1). Classification (NCBI taxonomy): domain Eukaryota; kingdom Metazoa; phylum Arthropoda; class Insecta; order Hemiptera; family Aphididae; genus Nasonovia; species Nasonovia ribisnigri. The sequence goes on along the minus strand of JANEHU010000332.1, from coordinate 2,093 downwards.
ATTTATTTATTATCCAATATCCATTGACCATTAATTATACTTTAATTAAACTAAAATTAATAATAATAATTTATATACCTACAATTATGTAAAATGGCATTTTTTTGTTGATGAAATCAAAAATATTCTTTAATCAAATACCATTATAATAATATCTATTCATCCGAGTTACATAACAGATAGAAGGATAAAGTCTGTGGTGAGCTGGGCGCTCATACACTTGAAAAATCTTAAATTACTTCGGTTTACATATTATATTACAAATATAGGAAGTTTGAATTTATATTTGACAGTATTTTAGTATTCAATTCAATTAAGTAGGTTTGAAATATGTACTTGCAGTTTGTACAATTTACAGTACACCTACACTATATGGTAATAAAAGTGAATAACATTCTATACAGGCAGTGTATGGTAGTGTACATAACAAATGGAGACAAGACAAGACAAGACATCTCCAATTTATACAATTTGTCGATGATTAGTAGTGACCTGCAGTGCCAAATTTTCTGTTAAAGTTGTATATGATCTCAAAACCAAAAAATTAAACGTATGAGTTATGTCTAATTATTCATAAAATATATACATAAAAATACAATAATACATTTAGTAAATAAAATTAATTTAAGACTTATATTATACTAAGAAATTGTAGTAGGTAATATTAATAATTATTATTCAATAACTTATTGGGTTTTTTTTTTTACCTCAATAAGTACCATTATAATTTGTTTATTGTTTAAAATTTGAATTTTTGAAATTATAGACTAATGCAACAATACTATAATATTATAGTATAAAACATGGATAGAAAGTTGCAATGATCTATAATCAAATTATTTTACAGACAGGCAGCTGAAAACATACGGGACATGACTGAAACCAGTGACTTGGCGAGCTATTTTAACACGAGGAGCAAATGTTTTAGTCTACCCACCTACATTTTTGATATTTAGTTGTTATTCAAAAATTAATAAACCACTTGAAATTTTTAAAAATTGTTAATATTAAAATTGTTCTTATAATAATTATAATAAATTATATCAAAACTTTACAATAGTCAATAATGTTATATTGTATAATAGGTCAATAGGTGTACTATTAAAAAGGTGGGCAAGTGGGTGTCGCTCTGCTCTACAGTAGGTTACAATTGGGTCACTGTAATGGATGGTGTTCAATTTGAATTCAAATATATAAAACCATTAAATACGAAAAACGATTCTGAGCGAAAAATTAATCTGTCAGCAGGGGCGCCATTTGGGGGGGTGCTGGGTGTACCTTGGCACCCCTATTTGTTTTCTGTCTCTAATTGGCCTGGTTTAAAATTTAAAATTACGCCTATAGGTGATGGCCTATGCCTAAAAATTAAAATATATTATTTGTTATGAATACTTTAATACATATAAAATATAAATATATAATAAATTATTATTGTGTATGGAGGTAAATTAGGTAAAGCATATTATTATTTGTAGATGCGTATTATTGGTATGCACAATGACTTTTTTTCGTTGGTAGGTATAATAAAAAATAGTTTTTAGCTACGAATCGGTGTCTCGCAAAACATATAGTAGGTATATGACGTATTCACTAATATAAAGAAAAATTGGCCTGCTTAAATTTTGGCACCCCTATTAAAAAACTCAAATGGCGCCACTGTCTGTCAGCCTATGATATTATTAAGTAGGTAGGTGTATTTGATGATTTTATTGTGGTTTAAGTACTTAATTTATTTTTCCATTGTCCATTAGGGATTAGTAGGTACCTACAGGCTACAACAGCAGGTTAAATTCATTTTTGGTAAAAATAATACATTTAATATATGTCATTGTGTGTTGAAAATATAATAATATTAAAGGTACTCTAAACAGCGTTGAAGGTTGAAGCATACAGTCATACAGACCAAGTACAGGAAATAGGGCTAGTATTGCAGACATGCATTCACCTCGAGAAAGGTCAGGTAAATTACTTGAAGAATAGTTAAAATTATTTTATTGACATTTTTAAATGCACTGAAGTAAAATTGAAATTTTAATACAGGAGTTGTTGTATTAGAGGGTTTGTTGTATGTAGTATGTTGTCAGTGAAAGATA
>JANEHU010000331.1:0-40355 GCA_027563435.1 Nasonovia ribisnigri | reverse complement strand
TGTCATGATCATATACAGTCTTGTATGATATTGATTAAACTGAATAGTATTCCAATTACCATAGGAGCTTTCTACTCTCCTCCCCGACATAATATAACTAATATCATCTTTACCGACTTTTTTAACATAGTTAAAAATAATTTTATTATAGGAGGGGACTTCAATGCCAAGCATCAAGCTTGGGGCTGTCGCGCAAACAACCCTCGTGGCGTCGTTTTGTATAATTTTATCAACATAAATAATTTTAATATACTTTCTCCATCAAAACCCACTTACTGGCCTTCATCCCTTAGAAAAAAACCAGATATTCTGGACATCTTTGTTGCAAAAATACCCAGCAGTTTATACTGTTCTGTTAATAATATATTAGATCTAAACTCGGATCATTCCTCAGTACTACTCAATATTTCTGCAACCCCACTAACTCGTACTGAAACACCTAGATTATTTTCTCCTCAAACTAACCGTTTACAATTTCAAAATATATTAAACGAACAAGTAAATCTCAAAGTCAAACTAAAATCTAATCTTGATATTGACGAAGCAGTAAATAATTTAACCACTCTCATACAGTCAGCTGCTTGGGCAGCTACCAAACTAGACAAACCGCCTAACAGTTATTCTAATTTCCAATTCGTTCCCGAACAAATTCGGAGCCTTATAGTTGAAAAACGCAGAGCTAGAGCTAGATACCAATCATCCCGGCTCCCATCCCACAAATCAGCATATAATAAATTTGCTAATTCACTGAAAAAGGTCCTAGCCAAACATAAAACAAATGAATTCGAACAAAAATTACAATCATTATCTAGTACAAATGGTAGTCTCTGGAAAGAAACCAAGCGAATGCTTAAATACAAAACTCCATCGTGCCCACTAAAAAATGCAGACAATACTTTAGCTATCACAGATGACGAAAAAATCACTGTATTTCAATCTCATCTATATGAAACCTTCCAACCACATAATGATATCCTTATTCCACAACACTTAGAAAATGTTGAAAGATATCTAAACTCTCCACTACCACCCGCTTGCCCTGTAAAATACTTCACACCCAACAAAGTAAAAACATGATAATTAAGTGTTCTCGTAAGAAATCTCCAGGCTTCGATTTGATCACAGCGGAAGTCGCTAAATGGCTGCCAAAAAAGGCTATAGTGCTCCTAACCTATATTTACAACGCAATCATAAGACTCTCATATTTTCCACTAAGCTGGAAATTTTCACAAATAGTCATGTTTGCCAAGCCGGAAAAACCTCCAGATATCCCGAACTCGTACAGACCTATCAGTCTTTTACCATACCTTTCAAAAATCTGTGAAAGGCTAATTCTTAAACGATTGTCTCCTCATATACTTGAAAACAATATACTTCCTCCCGCACAATTTGGCTTTAGAGCTAAACATAGCACGATACACCAAGTCCATAGAGTGGTTGATGCCATAAGTACATCTCTCGAAAAAAAATGCTATTGCACAGCTGTCTTCTTAGACATTTCCCAGGCCTTCGACCGAGTATGGCACGAGGGCCTTCTGTTCAAACTTCGCAATTTTTTACCCCCACCGCTCTTTCTTTTAATTAAATCCTATCTTACAAATCGCCACTTCCAAATACGTTACGGCTCATCAACTTCAAATATAACCCCGATTTTCGCCGGTGTACCTCAAGGAGCAATCCTCTCCCCCTTGCTCTTTAATATATATGCCTCTGATCAGCCAACAACTCCAAACACCACTGTTGCCGACTACGCAGATGACAAAGTAATTTTTTCAATTCATAACGATCCAATTATAGCCTCTACTAATTTACAGTCTCATTTAAATTTACAATCCGAATGGTATGAAAAATGGCGGGTAAAAGTAAATCACAGCAAGTCGGTTCATACAACTTTTACCCTTAGACACGGTCAATGTCCAAATGTTACAATAAATAACTTACCTATCCCACCTCTCAATGCTGTCAAATATTTAGGATTAATCCTTGACCAAAAATTAACATGGAACAAACATATAAGAGCTAAAAGATTGATCCTTAACGCGCGATCTAGATCGCTAAAAATAATTTTATCAAAAAATAAATTTACTAGCTTAAAAACAAAACTACTTGTATACAAAACTCTCCTTAAGCCAATATGGACATACGGATTACAACTCTGGGGATCGGCCAAAAAATCAAATTTAAACAAAATTCAAGTCTTTCAGAATATTACCCTTAGAAAAATCGCTAACGCTCCCTTCTATGTCTCTAATGAAACTCTCCACCAAGATCTAGGTATTCTACCTGTTGTAACTGTAGTGAAACTATTTTACAAACGTTTTTTTGACAGACTTGAAAATCACCCTAACCCACTAATAAAAGAGCTACACACCTTCTCACTCCCTGGAAATCCACAACGTAGACTTAAAAGGAAATGGTGTCGTGACCATTTAAATTAATTATCCCGCAATCACCCTAAATATAACTCCAAGTAAGCAAGTGCCACTAATGGGTGGCTTCTTCCTCAAGCAATCCATGTTTTTTTTTATTACTCTTATCTTATACGCTTATTGTGCAAAATGTATAGATTGTGTATGTGCATATGTAAAATAAAAAAAAAAAATATTTATATGGTACTAGATTGTTAAAGTTTAAAAATCTGTTTAAAAATATTTACAAAAAAAATGATTAGAAAACTTTCGAAGGTGAACGTGGTAGCTGGCCGGTATAAATACTTTTAAAAGAGTGAGAAAAAAAAATTAGAAAAATATATATATATATGGCACCAGGTTATCGATGTTTAAAAAATTGGTTTAGAAAAACCTACAAGATTTAAATTAATAAAAGAAATTTTGAAGGGGACCGTTGGAGCCCGCAGGCAAATACTTTTTAAGGAGCAAGAAAAAAAAATTTTAAAAAAATGTATAAGGTTGTTAATTTTTAACAAATCTATATACAAAAATCATTAATATTTAAATTGGTAAAAAAATTTTTGAAGATGAACGTTGGAGCCCGCAGGCAAATACTTTTTAAGGATGAGTGAGAAAAAAAAATATTTGGCACCAGGTTGCAAATACTTTTTAAGGGGTAAGAAAATTTAAGTAAGAAAAAAAATTTTATAGCAACCTGGTTGTTTATGTTTAAAAAATCTACATGGGAAAATCATGAATATTCAAATTGATAAAAAAAATTTTTGAAGGAGAACGTTGGAGTCCGCAGGCAAATACTTTTTAAGGAGTGAGAAAAAAAATTATAGGGCAGCTTGGTTGTTTATGTTTAAAAAATCTACATGGGAAAATCATGAATATTCAAATTGATAAAAAAAATTTTTGAAGGAGAACGTTGGAGTCCGCAGGCAAATACTTTTTAAGGAGTGAGAAAAAAAATTATAGGGCAGCTTGGTTGTTTATGTTTAAAAAATCTACATGGGAAAATCATGAATATTCAAATTGATAAAAAAAATTTTTGAAGGAGAACGTTGGAGCCCGCAGGCAAATACTTTTTAAGGAGTGAGAAAAATAATTATAGGGCAGCTTGGTTGTTTATGTTTAAAAAATCTACATTGGAAAATCATGAATATTTAAATTGATAAAAAAAATTTTTGAAGGAGAACGTTGGAGCCCGCAGGCAAATACTTTTTAAGGAGTGAAAAAAAAAATAATTTGGCACCAGATTGTTAATTTTGAACAAATCTATGAAAGAAAATCTTTAATATTTAAATTGATAACTAAAAAAAATTTGAAGAGGAACGTTGGAGCCCGCAGGCAAATACTTTTTAAGGAGTGAAAAAAAAAATTTGAAAAAAATGTATATGGCACCAGGTTATCGATGTTTAAAAAATTGGTTTAGAAAAACCTACAAGATTTAAATTAATAAAAGAAATTTTGAAGGGGACCGTTGTAGCCCACAGGCAAATACTTTTTAAGGAGCAAGAAATAAAGTTTAGAAAATTATATGGTACTATGTTGTTAAAGTTTAAAAAAATTTACAAAATTGATTAGAAAACTTTGAAGGTGAACGTGGTGCTGGCCGGTCTAAATACTTTTTAAAGAGTGAATAAAAAATTAGAAAAAAATATTTATGGCACCAGGTTATCGATGTTTAAAAAATTGGTTTAGAAAAACCTACAAGATTTAAATTAATAAAAGAAATTTTGAAGGGGACCGTTGGAGCCCGCAGGCAAATACTTTTTAAGGAGCAAGAAAAAAAATTTTAAAAAAATGTATAAGGTTGTTTATGTTTAAAAAATCTACATTGGAAAATCATGAATATTTAAATTGATAAAAAAAATTTTTGAAGGAGAACGTTGGAGCCCGCAGGCAAATACTTTTTAAGGAGTGAAAAAAAAAATAATTTGGCACCAGATTGTTAATTTTGAACAAATCTATGAAAGAAAATCTTTAATATTTAAATTGATAACTAAAAAAAATTTGAAGAGGAACGTTGGAGCCCGCAGGCAAATACTTTTTAAGGAGTGAAAAAAAAAATTTGAAAAAAATGTATATGGCACCAGGTTATCGATGTTTAAAAAATTGGTTTAGAAAAACCTACAAGATTTAAATTAATAAAAGAAATTTTGAAGGGGACCGTTGGAGCCCGCAGGCAAATACTTTTTAAGGAGCAGGAAATAAAGTTTAGAAAATTATATGGTACCATGTTGTTAAAGTTTAAAAATATTTACAAAAAAATTGAAGGGGAATGTTGGAGCCCGCAGGCAAATACTTTTTAAGAAGCAAGAAAAAATGTTTAGAAATTAATTTGGCACCAGGTGTTAGTGTTTAAAAAGTCTATATAAAAATATCATCCAGATTTAAAATTGAGTAAAAAAAATTTTCAAGTGGAATGTTGGTGCCCGCAGCCATATAAGAGCAAGAAAAAATCTTAGAAATTAATATATAGTACTTGGTTGGTATTAGGCTGTATTTAAAGTTTTTAATTATACTGGTACAACACTAGTCGGCCGGCATTAAGGACGTGGTTAAATATTATTATAAATAGTTAGCGTATGATATTTCACCCTACCCTTACGTAACCTATACTCACTTTAAGAATAACATTTAAATATTTTCTTTCATTCATATGTTTACAATATCGAATACTTTGATAGTTAGTTGAAAAAGATCATTGCTCAACTCATGACCAATGATAATAGTTGCCTATCAACACCATAGCTTTAACTAACTAAAGGCTTACTTAACTAACATTCTTATGACCTTTTAGGACACTTTGAATAAAAAGATCCTGAGTTGTTGCCGAACTTAAGTGTTTTTTTTATCAAGTTGAGCCGTTGGTTGCTGACTCCTTAGAGCACCTTAGATCATATACCATGCCCAATTTACCCGTCAAATTGTTTAAATTTGAAGCACATATAAGCTACGAGTCTCTGACATTTTTATTGATCCATATTTATAATTGTATATAATTAAACTTGTGTGATTTCTCTTCGCACATGTATTTTAGTCAGAGACCATTGTCACTAATATGTGCTACAGATTATCGGGATATGGGCACATTCATAGTATATGATCTAAGGTTGCTACATTAACTGTGATCGCAACTTGAAAGTATGATTGGATGTAAATATTGTAAAAGTAATAATTATATTAATAATTTATCAGCATGTATCGTCTCCGTCTTACAAGTGGGCATCAACTTCAGCAGATTATATAATTTTTTATATAGGAGATATTATTATTATTTAAAACTAACAATTTCAATGATAACTGCTGAATTAATGTTTTATATTTTTTACACTTGTAAGACACACTTGGAGGCAACACATGCGAGTGAAAATAGCTCTTTTAAGCAACATTTTTATTGATTTTTTTTTAGCTTCATATAGTTTTTAAAATACTAGGAAAGTTTTAAGATTTAGAGCAACTTTATAACGTATTCAAATAATTTGATTTTAGACTTATTGAAGCATTGACTGGAGAGTGGTTCTTTTGGTGACCGAGTGTGCACAAATATTTCTACTAATAATACAAAAGAGCAGCTCTGCCTCCATCCTCTGATATTAAAAGCCCAGATTCTCAAAAGAAAATTTATATTTAAGACAAAATTATAAATCAAGTCACGACAGTCTCTCTTTTGTAACAATATTTTTGATTTGATTGACTTTTAGCATTTCTACAGTTAGGAAAAATAGAAAATGTTATCGTTTGCCCAAGATTGTGACTAACACAATCATACTTTTTATATATTTACCTAATATTTTAAAATAAGATGTGTTTATGTGTGGCAAGGATTTGTTGCTAAAATTCCCGGGAGGTCACCCATCCGGAAGCTAGCAACACCGGCCGATACGTACACTTCTTTGTCGTTTCTTCGTTTTGAGCGTGGCCCCGCACCACTTTATTTTGTTATAGACGACAGTCGCTCGACGGCTCGACCTAGTAAGGTGATACGTACACTCGCAGAGCGTTTCCTAGTCTCGAGCTTTTAATAGACTCTTTTTGATAAATGTGAAATACTCAATCAATTTAGGTACTTAAGATTAATATTTTGCAGTCGGCATAATTTGAATGAGAGACTGTGTGAACTGTGTAGTAACATAATATTGTCATTATAAATATTCTTCATCAACTTAAATAAGTCAATATTACCTTAATTAAAACTCTATCATCTTATGAAACTTGTTTTGTAAGAAGATTCACCACCACTCCAGATAGTACTTCTCACCAATATTTGTATTTAATGTACCTAATACTACAAATAGTTGCTTTCAATCATGTAACACCGTTCACTAGCCTTCTATGTTAATTTTTTATGAAGATATTATAAGTAAAAGCTCAAATTTAGCCATTATACGTATAATTTTTCCTAATATTTTAACAGAAATTATAAAGCAAGAAATATAGAATTGCCTATTGTATGTACAGTGAGACATGGGACACACTAAGATAAGTCCATAGTTTATGGTTTTATATAATTTATAATAATAATAATTTTAGTACTATATTTTTTCATAAATTAATATTTAGAAAGTTGGTTTTAATGTTTGAACTATTTGTACGTATTTTTTTAGGAGATCTCTATTATTATTACATTGTTTTCAATATGCTGTACCCCGGTTTCCACAACTTTTCATCATTACTCGTTAGTAATTACATTTACATCCAATCATACCGACCACAGTTAATGTTAAATGTCAACAATCAACAGCTTCATCAACTTGATGACACTTAATAGGATGTCTGATTTTTAGCACACCACTTATTTCTCTCTCTGACCCACGCGCAACTAGGGGGTAGTAATAAGCGGGGATTAGCATCCCAAAACTTGTAATATCCACCCAGATTTGTACTTAGGTTTTTCTTAGAACCTCATGGATTTTTTTCAATTAAATATTAATGAATTATTATAAATTATACGTGTTTTTAAAATTTTTTTAGTATATATATACTCATTATTTTTTTTTTTGTGCCTGGATTTTTCTAAGAATATTATGAATTTTTTTGATTGCATTTTTATCATATTGTTATAATTGAAGTATTTATAACTTTTACTTTTTATTTTTTTATTAAAATTATAATTTCCTTTTTTATTTTTTGTTCTTTTTGTCTGGATTTTTATTAGAATTTTATAATTTTTTTTTAATTGAATATTTTGCATATTGTAATAATTTAAGTATTAGTAATTCATACATATCTCTTAATTTTTTTATGACTTATACTTTTATATAATTATTTTTTTGGTTTTTGTTTTTTCTAAGATTATTATGAATTTTTTTTTTGTATTTCGTATTTTGCATATTGTGATAATTGAAGTATTAATAATTTTTTTTTTTTATTTATATTTTACTTAATCATAGGTTAGGGCTGTTATTAATTTCTTTTTTTTGTGTCTTTGTATTTTTCTAAGAATATATCGAATTTGTTTTGACTTGCATATATTGATTATTGTGTTAATTTAAGTATTTATAAATCAACCATTTTTCAAATTCTTTTACTACCTTCTTTTTACTTATTAATGTTTTTTTTTTTTAATATTTCTATGAATATTGTGAATTTTTTTGAATTGCATTTTTACCATATTGTAATAATTTTATATTTCATAAATCGTTTTTTTTTACTTTTTTAGTATCTAGACATTACTTTTGATGATTATTTTTTTTTCTTTGTGCGTGGGTCAAATTTGGAATAGTGCGCTGACATCCTAATCGACAACTGATCTTTTTATTCTATCTCATAAGAAGGTTAGTTAGATAAACCCATGGTTAGTTGAAGCTATAGTGATGATTGACGACTACCACCACTAGTCATGAGGTTTGCAATGATCTTTTCTTACTAACTAAATATGTATTCGATATTGTAAACATAACAACGAAAGATAATGTTTAAATATTATTCTTTTTTCTCACTCCTCTCTCACAACCTCTCTCACAACCTTTCTCACTACCTCTGTCACATCCTCTGTCACAATCTCTCTCACAACCTCTCTCACAACCTCTCTCACCATCTCTCTCACAACCTCTCTCACAATTCTCTTACAACCTCTCTCACTACCACTCTCACAATCTCTCTCACAACCTCTATCACAACCTCTCTAACAATCTCTCCCACAATTTCTCTCAAAACCTCTCTCACAACCTCTCTAACAATCTCTCTCACAACCTCTCTCACTACCTCTTTCACAACCTCTTACACAATCTCTCTCACAACTTCTCTCACAACCTCTCCATATAATCACTTACTAATCACTCAAAAGAATAACTTAAAAAAAATATCATACCTGACTTATTTCCTAATTTTTATCACATCTTTATTGATAGCCGGAATAGTTTTATACCAGTAGTTGCAATAAAAAATGTTTTAAAAAGTTGCGGGCAATATACACACCTTGATCAATTAACAATACCTAATAAAAAAGAAAACTATTGAAAAAAAAAAATATGTACATACCCCATGTCCGAATCAAATACTGACGTTTACACATTTCAGTCTGCTTATGATACTTCATTATTATTCCTAGTTGGCAAATTTTCACTGACGAATACCATCCCTGAAATAACACGTAGCTTTCAGTAAAATTTTCAATAATATTCTTATGACCTACGCGGCTATGCGTTACACATATTATATACTGTTAACATAATATTTAATTTGTATTATAACTAGTTTGGGGGGTCAAAAGTAAAAAACTGTCCAGATAAACCAACCGAAAAATGTGGAAAAACTGAGATTTTCACGTAAAATCCGTTTTCGAAAAAATTGTTAGGTTTTAGTCACTTTAAAAAAACACTGAATATAGATGAAATTTTCACAGAATGTTTATATTAGCTATGCACAGTTGATATTACTGGAAATTAATATAATGTTAAGCGCAAGTCCACAATATTTTTTATGACTGTCTAAAGTCAAAATTTTGACAAATCTCATCAATAATACTAAAATCGACAAATTATTTAGAGTATTCATTAAAAAATTTAAATTTATAACTAAGATTTAAAATTTTTATACCTTAAGTTTTTCATTATTCAACAAAACAAAAAAAAATGTTTACCTGAAAGTCAATTATTTACAAGCGGTTTAAGTTAGACATAGGATAAACACCCCCACTTATAACAAATTCTCATATAACGATTTTTAAAAGCACAACATAGCAAAAACTGTTTTGTGCGGGAAAGAACCGAGAAGGCTACAACCTTAACTTAGAAACGAGATTTTCACCACAGAAAAAGGAGCAAAGCACTTTGGCTGTGCAACGTTGTTTTTATTTTTTTGATATCACTTATTATATGAAAAAAGTTTTTCAAGTTTGAAAAACACAAACAATAATGATTTTTAAAACAGTAAGAACTTTTTTCATATAATTGATATCAGCAAAATAAAATCAACGTTGCACAGCCAAAGTACCTACTCCTTTTTATGTGGTGAAAATATCGTTTCTTAGTTATGATTGTAGCTTTGTCGGTTCTTTCCCGCGCAAAACCGTTTTTGCTATGTTGTGCATTTGTTAGACAGAGACAACGCATAGCGTCCTCATAAGTAGTATGAAAATGTAATACAAGGTTCTTCATACATATTTATAATAACAGTTGAGAAATAATAAAGATCCATAGGCAAAATTTTTTATAAGTATTTAAAGTTCAAATTTTTAACAAAATTTATCAAATTAAAAATTTACAAATTATTAAGTGGTTAAAAATGTATAAAATGTTCAACTTGTATTGCTATAAACAAGGATTCTTATAAATAGTTCATACTATAACCAAAAAATCTAATAAATCTATTATAAAAGTTCAAATTATTAAAACCAAGAATAATAATTTTAGTTATTTTGTTGTAATTTAAAAATATTATTCGTATATATATAAAACTTTTAGAGTATATCACTATAATTTATATACACGATAACATTTTCAAATTTAATTTTTTGGAAAAATGAATTTAACTTACTGTTAAAGATACTGTACAAATGTCTAGTCGTAAAATAAATTAGGTAGGTACTTTAATCACAATATTATTTATTAACGTATACATCAAATTAATAGTTATTTATAATTTAAAGCCTTGGATTTGAAAAAAAGGTAACCATCTTAAAATTAAAATTGTATCTTATGAGTCACAAAAACATTCTTACAAAGCGGCGTACTAAAATGACACCGGAACATATTATGGAACAATATTTAATAGTTATTAATTGTTATTGGAAATTGAATTGAATTAAATAAACTTAAAACCAAATTATTTAATTTATAATACAAGTTATTAAATAATAAATTTAAACTAAATGCATATATTTTTTATTAATATTGAAAGAATATATTGCCACACACATTTTTAGGACATAAAATATCAATAGGTAGGTATCTGGTATTTTAAAAGAATATGAAGAAAATATGTTGCCTGTTCTAAACGACCTAAAACCTCATATTTTAAGAATTTTACGAGAATATAAATCCGACTTCTACTTATGACTTATAAGTTGAACATGTATTTCTATAAATTTAACCAAAATGTATCTATATAAATATGTCTATTTCAAGTACCTATAGCTATAAATTATAATAATTCTAGAACCCGAGACTGGAGAAACAACGACGACGTTTGTATATTATTCGATTATGACGTATTTAATAAATTTCGAGCTCGGAACTAAAATATTCGTCTACAACACTTGGATAGCACATTTTTACTGACATTAAAAATGTAATTTAATTATTTAACTCAAGAATATAAATTTGAGCCCCAAATGAATATAAAACGAACTTACTTTAAACATCGACACTTTTGGCGGAAATCGTGAGGCGTGTTCACTGCGATGTCGCTTTGGAAACGCTCCAGATACATATACGAAAATATTGTGATTTGTGAAAAATAAAACCATACGAAACACAGTATATTTTTTGTTCATGTCAGTTTCGCTTATGAACATTTTAAAATTTTTGATCGGCTGTGTCTTCCGCAACGACTATGACAATTGCCATAGAATATAAATGATAGATATTATATTGACGTATATATTATACGTCAATATGATGAATCCACAGATGTAATAAAATGCAACTTTTTACATCAAAGAGTTCCGTGGTTAGAAACAATTTGATAATGTATAGATATTGGAAACATATAGGCGTATTTAATTTTTATGAATCTTTCAGTAATATACTGTGATTACTGATTATAAATAAATGTATTTTCTGTCCAGAAAGACCAACTTAAAATTAAGGAAAAACTGAGATTTTTACGCAAGATCCGTTTTAGAAAAAATGGATTTTGTTTTTTAGTGTCACTGAATATAGATGAAATTCTCACAGAATGTTTACATTAGCTATTTACATGCACAGTTGATATTACTGAAGATTAATATAATATGAAGCGTAAATCAACAATATTTTTTTTTGACCGTCTGAAATAAAAATTTTGACAAAATTCATCAATTACACGAAAATTGGCAAATTATTTAGAGTAAGAAATTCATAAAAAATTTTCAATTTATATCTAAGATTGGAAATTTTTATACCTTAAGTTTTTCATCATTCAACAAAACAAAAATAAAAATGTTTATCTACCTAAAAGTCAATTGTTTACAAGTGGTTTAAGTTAGAAATAGGATAATCACCCATTTATAACAAATTCTAAAACTATTAACTGTAGATATTTAAAATTTCCTTCAAACGTTTAAATTATAATTTTTATACATGATAAAATTTCCAAATATTTCGACTCGTTTTATAGACGTTTGAATTTGAAATGTTTTTCATTTATTATTCTATAAATGTCAATAAATATACAATCGTTGGGTCAAAAATCTTAAAATTAATTCAAAGTTCCTCATAAGTTAATATAATAGCAGTCGAATAATATTAAAAATACATAAGGACGATTTTTTTTATAGACATTTAAAGTTCCAATTTTTACAAAATTCATCATATAATTTCGACATTCGCATAATATTTTGTAGTCAGATATTCATACAAAATTTTCTTTGTTTACTTAAGATATGAAAATGTAATACAAGGTTCTTCATACATAGTTATAATAACAGTTGAGAAATAATAAATATCCGTAGACACGATTTTTTTTATAAGTATTTAAAGTTCCATTTTGTTTACAAGATTTATCAAATTAAAAATTTATGAATTACTAAGTAGTTAAAAATGTATAAAATGTTCAACTTGTATTGCTATAATTAAGGATTCTTATAAATATTTTATACTGTAACCAAAATATCTAATAAACCTATTATAAAAGTTCAAATTTTTAACCAAGTTATTAAAACCAAGAATAACAATTTTAGTTATTTTGTTGTAATTTAAAAATATTATTCGTAGATATTATATGAAACTTTTAGAGTATATCATTATAATTTATATACACGATGACATTTTCAAATTTAATTTTTTGGAAAAATGAATTTAACTTACTGTTAAAAAGGTACTGTACAAATGCCTAGTCGTAAAATAAATTAGGTAGGCACGTAATTTAATCACAATATTATATATTAAAGTCTTTGCTCAGAATCGTTTTTCGTTTGTTTGTTTGTATTTTAATAGTTTATACATGGATTTATTCCTGTTACTAGAATTATAGTATCTAGGTGTGTTTATTTTATTATAAATTATAGGTATTTATTAATTAATAATTGTTGATATATTGTATTTAAGAAAATAAAAATAAATCTGATTACAATAAATTAAAGTTTTATAATGTACCTTCTTATATGAAAAAAAAAATATAATAATTAATGTTGTATTCTTAAGGAAACGCAGGTTGACCATTCCGTAAACATTTTTCTTAAGCGTACATGGTACATGCGGTTATACGTCCTTAATCCCTATATGATATAGATATTAGGTGAATAATAGAGGTTAAGTATGTTACACTAAATAATCATAACCCATAACTTATACCGTTGGATTTGGAAATAAATTACCATCTTTAAATTAAAATTGTACCTTATGAGTCACAAAAACATTTTAACAAATTGGCGCACTAAAATGACACCGGAACATATATGGAACATTCAACAATATAATATAGTTATTGTTATTGGAAAATTAATTGAACTAAATAGACTTAAAACCAAATTATTGTACATTTAATTTATTTATTTATTTATAATAGAAGTTATTAAATAATAAATTTAAACTAAATGCATATATTTTTTAATACTATTGAAAGAATATTTTGCTACACATATTTTAAGGACATAAAATATCATATAGGTATCTGGTATTTTAAAAGAATATTAAGAGAATAATATATTTCCTATTTTAAACGACATAAAAATCTCATATTTTAAGAATTTTAAGAGAATATAAATCCGGCCTGTATTTATGACTTATAAGTTATAACATGTATTTCTATAAATTAAACCTATTTCCTATTATAAACCTATTTGATTATGTCTATTTAAAGAACCTATAGCACTTAGGTATGCACCTATTAATTCTTATAATATTTCTACGACCTGGAACAGGAAAAACGATTACGGCGTTTGTATTATTCCATCTCGCGTAGTTTATACATTTCGAACACATAACTAAAATATTCGTCTACAACACTTGGATAGCTAGTTAACTCTAAATAGTAAATTTGAGAACCTGCAAATAAATACATAACAAACTTACATTTAAATATCGATTCTTTCGGCATTCGTCGGAAGCCGCGACGTTTGCACTATAGCTAAAACGTCACTCTGAAAACGCTCGATACATATCTGAAAATATTGTGATTTGTGAAATATAAAACCATGCGAAGTATATTTTTTGTTCATGTCAGTTTCGTTTGTTAACATTTTAGAATTGTTCATCGACTATGTCTTTCGCATCGACTTTGACAATTGCCACAGAATATAAATGATAGATATTATATTATACGTCAATATGATGAATCCACAGATGTAATAAAATGCAACTTTTTACATCAAAGAGTTCCGTGGTTAGAAACAATTTGATAATGTATAGATATTAGAAACATATAGGCGTATTTAATTTTTATGAATCTTTCAGTAATATACTGTGATTACTGATTATAAATAAATGTATTTTCTGGTTTTTAGGGTTAACTTAAATTTATACAATAAACACAACAAATAGTACCGACTAAAATACCAACTAAATTTATAGAATTCCAAGTTTAACAATTTCACCGAATACTGTCGAATTTAAACTTACTAATAATTAGGTACCTACCTATTTAATATGTTAATTTTAATTGTACCTATTGGGTGTATTTTATATTTTAATGTGATTAGAATGATGTGTTATTAGAATTAAAATTTTAATTTTTTTTTTTTTGGGTCTGTAGCTACTGATTTTTAACTTCAGTATCTTTTCCGATGGGAAAGTAAATTTAGTTGATGCATTCGGGAAGTCTAAATTTAAAATTCCCAGTAGATTACAAACGTCGGGATAAACAAAATAAAAATTTAGAAAAAACTGGAATTTTTTTCGCAAAATTGGTATTCGGCAAATCGATTTTGGTTTTCGGTGTAGGTAACTCTAAAAAATGCACCGTAGTCCGTAGATATATGAAATATTCACTGAATGTTTATATTAGCATTTTATATACACCAGAAATTATTTTTACCTATTTTATGCTATTTATAGGTATACAAAATTTTCGATGATTAAGTTTTTTTCTATAACTAAGATTTGAAAATTTAATACACGATTTCTTATAAATTTTTCTATTTATATCAAAAAAAATTTAGGTACTTGATTTAAAATTATTATTTGTGGGTTCTTAAAACGTCTAAAGTATATTTTTATATACAAATATGATAATATTCTATATTACGCAAAGAATATTAGATAATTGAACTAAATATAACGTCTTAAAAATAACAATTCAAATATCCTATTCTGACAAGCCATCTCCGCTCTGAATTGTTTTTCGTATACAATGATATACCTACCTATAGGTACTTCCAACATCATTATGTACTTAAGGCTATAAATATTAATTTTAAGCATAGACCTTATACCTGAGTATAAGGTCTATGATTTTAAGACTAAAAAGTAAATGTAAGCCTCTAAAAAATAGGTAATCAAACTTACGTATATGTCGACTCTTTGGGTTGAATATAGGAGTGTCATATCTAGAGTACAGGTATTTTATGAAATTAACTTGACAAGAATTAAATATATGAACACATTTTGTTTGGGTCAAAATTACTGTTTGATGACTTGTTTTTACTGTTCATTGTTGCGGCCTATTAATTTTTCTTTTCATTGAAATTATTAGAACTGCGAATCGTCTCCGACGAATGACCAGGATTGGCATTTGCCATAGATGATAGATATTATAATTTGACATCGTCATCAGTTTTCAATTTTATTACTTCTTTGGATGAAACCATTCATTTTTATTTCATATTTCAAAAGAGAATATTATTCGGAGTATTTAAATCTATACAACAAATAACATATATTTTATTTTATTTTGTTTTATTACTCCAACGCCTGAGCCAATTTTACAAAAAATTTTTTTTTTTTTCCTTTATTATTATATACACAATCTGTACCTCGTGGGTACAACAAGAGTATTAGCTAAAATATAAAAAATAAATAACATGAATGGCTTTCATTTGAAATGATGGCCAAACGATTAACAATGATGAGTGACTTGTTTTTTCAAAGTCAGCCAATATTATTTTTGGTAAAAAAAAGACATTATTTTTATAAATTCAGATTTTAGATACATCGGATATAGCCATAAAGCTGAGTATTGGATTTCATACACTTGGTACATACCTAGTACATAGGTACACGGTATCATTATTCATTATATGTATCAAATTCGTATAAGAGTTCGTATAGTTAAAATAAAAAAAACTGGTTGGTTGGTTTCGCTCTGTACAATAGATTAAAATTAGTTATAGCCATTGTCGTAATCGATGGTATTAAATTTAAATTCAATGATATAATATCATTGTATACTGCAAGTACCTACGGAAAACGATTCTGAGCGGGAACGGTTTGTCAGCCAAGGATATTTTATATTATTATTACATTATTATTATAATATTATTAATAAGGTAGCCGGTCGGTTGAATTAATATTATTTGTATATAACAATATATACTTTAGATTTTTCAAGCACTCACGAAAAATATTTTTATACTACAACTTCAAATAAAATTTGATTTGTCTTTACGGTTGACATTTTTTTGATAAAGGTAAAATAATGAGGAATAATGTATTATATTCTCAAAACGTAGATATAAAAAGAATTAATATGTTTATGAATTTACAACTCAAAATAATTTGCGAATTTCTGCGATTTTTACGAATTTCGTCAATATTTTAAGTTGAGACGCTCATAAAAAATTATTGTAGGTAAACCTCAATTTGTTTTAAATTTCTTATAACAACAACTTGTGGGAAACCTTATGTTACATTTTAAAGTTTTTTGAAGTTGAGAACATTTTTTATCGACTTTAAATTTTAAAAAAAACTAATAATCATAGAAAATTTCATATGCCTATAAATAGCTCAATATGAGTCAAAATATTTTGAAAATCATACGGTGTATGCTAATATAAATACATTCAGTAAAAATAATATGTATCTAAGTACTTTTTTTAAGAAATACGCCGAAAACTAAAATTTTCCAAGCTGTTTTGGAAACTATAGGTATACTGAGAAATATAAATTTTTAACTTCCCAATGCACTAAATAGATTTACTTTCCTACTGGAGAAGATACAGGAGTTAAAAAACGAGTCATTATTTTTACTACTAGTGTCTAGTATTGTGTACACAAAACCAAAAAATAAAAACATATATCATTGTAAAATCAACACATAATTCATTGATCTGCTCGGAATCTAAAAGTGTTCTTGATGGTCGGATGGCTTAAAGTTCTTAATCGAGGATTCATCTCGACCATAACCCACGCCCTTCTTTCAACCTATATTTAGTACCTAATATCACGAACTTTTCAATAGGTTATTAAATGTATATAATAATATTCAAAACAAATTTATTTATTTTGTTAATTTATTGGAGAAAACATAGAAAAAACAAGTATTTAATAATAATAAGAACACATAATTAGAGGTAATATACAATGATCCGATTTGATTGTTTATGGCCTCAAAATCTTCCAAAATCGGTTAATTTTTATTTTTTCCGTACGGTGTTGATCGATTGAAGTATCTATTTGTTCGAGCATCCTCGATGCACGTTAATGGTTTTATATCTTCACACTTTAATGTTATACGTCAGCCGATTTTGCAATGGAAAAATAATCAATTAATACGCGTGACTCACATAAATTATTTCGTTTTTGTATAATTATATATACACAGATATATAATATATTATTTTATAATGTACAGTATAGTTTATGTTTCAGTGCTTGAAGTATAAATATCGATTAATATAGTTAAAACCCCTCCGTAAAAGTATAGGTTGACATGAAAATTAAAATGGTAAAAACGTAAATCAATTGAAAAAAAATAAAAAAATATGTTTAAAATTTAGTTGCAAACCAGAAAAAGATTAAACCGATATTGTGAGCTACAAAAAAAATTAAATTAAAAAATCAATATTTTATTTTTAATTGAAATCAGTAAAAACTACAAACTTATGTCGTTAGTCGAAATCGATATAAAGAAATAATTTTCATTTAGATGCTAAGACCTGATATTTTATTTTAAAAAAGCATGTGAATAACAGTAGGATAAAGGAATAATCAAAGTAACCTTATATAGTGCCGATATATAGGTACCTATATAGTATTCTAATTATTAAAAATCGATTTGAAATGCGTTAAAAATGTATTAGAATTAGAGTATAAATATTTTACATTACGACGAAAAACATATTAAAACTACATAGGTAATAATATCATAGAAAATAAATAGTTATAATTTCAAAATCATAGTTTATAATTATATATAGGCATACATCTAAAATAAAAAGAGTTATTATTGGTCAGATGCCAAAATGTACAATCGATGGTTCATATTGAAGTTATACATTAAACCTATATAGATTTAGAAATATCACTTACTACATTAGGTAATAAAATGTGTACAACTATATAATAACATCAAAAGTGTTGTATAGTTATAAGTATAAGCCGTAAAAAGAGACATAATATTATAGATAGGTAGGTAGTATAATAGCCATTTAGAAAATTTTACTATTTTTAGTAACAGACTATTTATTTATAACATTAAAAGAATATAAGTGAGATAATCTATTTTTAAATAATTTTTATAATTTATTAAATAGGTATAACTTATTAATAAAAAAATGATACTTACATTATTTTTAAGCTTATTTCTAATGGCAAATCGAACATTCTTTATATTTGTTGCGTTTGATTTTTTTTAATTTTGAGTTAATTTTCTTTATTACACTCGCCTATAATTTAGTTAAGTTAAATTAAAAGAATTATTGTTCGTAAATCATAATATTATACTAACAATTAAATCAGAGGCTGATTTTTCAGCTAATATTGGTATGTAATCCGTACTCGGAGGCTTGGCTTCTGAAATCTCCAGTTCGTGTTTTGGTTGAACCTATACAATAATATAAAATTACAATAATTACATTTTCATGATAATAGAACAATCGTTAGTTATAGGTAGAACCGTTAAAACAGAAGCAGATTGAAGCTTCCGCTTTTTAACTGTTAATTTGATGTTTGGTATTTTCAATCCTCGTTTGCGTTTAACCTGTATAATATAATAACATAAAATGCAATGATTGAATGCAGTACCTATATCATAATGTTATGAATGTTTTTTACGAACATGTGAAAAATAATTTATCTCCGGTTCTACAAAATCACTGATTTCACCTCGTGGTATATTGTACTTTGCAGCGTCAAGTCCCAATAACCATTTTCCCTATAAAATAACATCGAATAAAAAAATAATATTAATTACACCTATATAATAAAATAATATGTCTACGATATTGTAAATTAATATATGTCTGTTTTTCATCGACTTTACGAACTTTCCATTTACGATTAGATATATACGATGTATAATACGTACGTAAGTCTTTTTTTTTAATCTTGAATCTATTTCTATTTTGGTTTCTTGCCGAGGTTCACCATCGGAAATTTTGAGCACCGAAAACATTGTAATCATTTCATCAATCTAAATAATATTATCAAATGTCGACGGTTGAATGTATATTATATGTTATCTTAGACTAGATAATTCATATTTAGTAAGTGCGATAATATATTAAATTGAATGTACTCAGAGAAAAGTTTATCAGTTTATACGTTTAAAGTTTACTTACAGTATCTATGTATATTATTAATATACATTTCAATTTGACATTAAAAAATACTGTAATTTTTAAAAACCTTTTTATTTCAATTTGTAAAGTGAATTGTCTCTAGATCGGAATTTTGAGTAATGATACACATATTTAAGTAAGTGCGTATAATATATATAAATTGAATGTACATAATAATATGAAAAATAAATGATTTATAATATGATCAGAGAAAAGTTAAGAATACAAAAATGTTTTGACAGTTTATACGTTTAAAGTTTAGAACTTACTAGGAATAGAAGTGCCCCCGGAAAATCATTTTTTTTAATTAATAATATTTAATAATGTACGTGCGTATTATAAATAATACGTACATCGTGCTCAATTTGACATAATAAATATAGCATAAAAAATACTGTAATTTTTAAAAACAGGCTTTTCACCGCGTATTGTCAACTTTGTAAAGTGCATTGTCATAATTTAAGTTATTATATATCTACGTTCAATCGTTGGAAATTTATAATGTTTGATAATGAATTTTGAAAAGTGAACAAAACGCGATGATGAACTTGAATTTAAAAATGACGACTCGTATTTTTTGAAGTGATATTTTGTTAAATTGAATTATTAACAACATCATTATACGTGAATCATAATATGTAATATTTAACTGAAATAGTCTAACTATGTTCTATGGAACAATAAAAGAGTGGAGTAAACCAATTTATAAGTAATTTTTGAGTAAATAAGCTACAGACATACATTAATTGATATATATATATATTATACGCACAACGCCCATAGTCGGCGGTGGCGGCGTAGTTGCTTTTGTTGAATTTTATTATCATTATTATTATTATTACCAAGTCTACGTAACAGGTATTATTTATAATAATTCATAACTCCTCTCCTTTGTTTATTAAGTTAGAGGATCGATTAAATGCCATAAGCCTTATCCGCAATGAGCTCTTTAATTTTAAAAAAAAATCATAACGATCGGTTCAGTAGTTTCCAAGAACATAGGCCTCAAAGGTTTTCATTTTCACATTTATATAATAGATATCTATGAATAATATGAATAATACGTACCGAATCGTCGATTGACATTGGAACCTCACATTCCATACCATATCCTTGTGAATTATTTGCGCCAGACAATCTGGTAGAAGACATCTTAATCTTGTTATTGTAAATTGTCTCACTTTTTATCGACGATAAATTTAATTATGTCTTTTGGAGAGTACAAAAATAATAATATTCTGTAACTGTTTAATGCTATATAAATAAGCAAGTAAACAATGTAATACTATATTATGTCCCATGGATACATAATATAATCTTAAATAAATATAAATTCAAAATGTAAATATATAATTTTGTCCAAGTTAAAACTAAAAATATCCATAAAATAAATTATGTTGATACACTTATCATTTTGTTTTTTGTTGTTATAATTTTAGTTTCTTATATTTTTGAATGAAACATAAGTTTTTAATTTCCTATTCAGAAGCACACTTTTTTTGGAGAATTTCAGTAGGTACATAAAAATCAAATTACAAACGAATAGTTAATTAATTATACCTAATTATTTAAAGTTGAAATGAGTGGGAATGGTTTGTCATAGCCCATAGTCCACAAGGCACAACTAGAAAGAGTTCCCAAAAAAATATTGGTCCACTTCTCTAAGATATAAATTTTTTTTTTTTTTTTTTTTAATTTTTATAAGAAGTTACACAATCTATACTAAAAGCACAATAAGCGTATTTGCAGAGAGAAAAAAAAAACACTGGATAATACGGGGGTAAGAAGTCACCCATTAGTAACACTTGGCATGAGCATGGATTATGTTAATCTATGACTTAGTGGGAAATAAGAGTGAGATGAATAACGAGGAATAGATCGTTGGAGGTTATAAGATTAGGAGGTCCCTGCACCATCTCCTTTTCAGGCGACGGCGAGGTGTCTCAGGCAAAGTTATAGTATTTAGATTCCTAATTAGTGGATTTTTGTGATTGGCTAGGTGTGAAAAGAAACTCTTGTAATAAATTACCGATTCTTCTTCGACTGTTTTCATGCGCATGTCATTATGGAGGGTTAGATTGGATACATACGGTGGGGCATTTGCTATTCTGCGTAGGGTGTTGGAAGGTCTGGATTTTATTTATATTAGTTTTTTTGGCTGATCCCCATAACTGTAATCCATAAGTCCAGATGGGTTTCAATAATGATTTGTAGATGAGAAGTTTAGTTTCTAGTTTAGTGAATTTATTTTTTGATAAGAGGTGTTTGAGGGAGCGAGAACGAGAGTTTAAAGTTAGTCGTTTGGACCTTATGTGCTGTTTCCAAGTTAGCCTTTTGTCAAGCGTCAGGCCTAAGTATTTGACGGTGTCAGACGACGGAATAGGAATGTTGTCTACAGATACAGGTGGGCAAATTCCGTGTTTTAGCGTAAAAGTCGTGTGTACCGACTTGTTGTGGTTTAGTTTTATTCGCCATCTGGAGTACCATTGCGAAATAAGGTCTAGGGGAATTCGGAGATTGGTTGAGGCAATTAAATGATTTTCATGTACTGCTATTATCGCTTTATCGTCTGCGAAATCAGCTACAAGGGTGTCTTGTGTTATGGGCTGGTCTGAGGCATATATGTTGAATAGAAGGGGAGATAGGATACCGCCTTGAGGTACTCCTGCTTGGATTAGAGACATTTCTGAGATGCACGAGCCAACGCGAGTTTGAAAGTGTCTATCTGTTAGGTAAGATTTAATTAGCAGAAATAGAGGTGATGGGAGGCAATTTCGCAGTTTAAAGAGGAGACCGTCATGCCAGACGCGGTCGAACGCCTGTGAAATGTCGAGGAAGACACAGGAGCAATATTGCTTTCGTTCGAGTGAAGTTGAGATGGCGTCTACTAATCTATGCACTTGATGGATTGTGTTGTGCTTGGCTCTAAAGCCGAATTGAGATGGGGGAAGAATATTGTTATTGTTGATGTGGGAAGACATTCTTTGCAGAATTAGTCTTTCGCAAATTTTAGAAAAAAAAGGTAAGAGACTTATAGGTCTGTAAGAGTCCGGAGAGTCTGGAGGTTTGTTAGGTTTAGCAAACATTACAATTTGAGAAAATTTCCATAAGGAAGGAAAATATGACAATCGTAGAATTGCATTTATTATGTATGTTAAGAGGACTATGGCTTTCGTTGGTAAGCATTTTGTAACTTCGGCAGTTATAAGATCGAAACCGGGAGATTTTTTATTTGGGTATTACAGGATAGTGTTTTTCACCTCGTTTGGGGTGACAAATTTAGTTGGAGGCCCATAGGGTAATGGAGAGTCGAGGTATTTTTTAACATTGTCTAGATGTTGTTGGTCATATATATTAGCGTGGGGTTGGAAGATATTTAATAAGTGTGATTGAAACAATATTGATTTTTCTGAGTCAGTAATAGCTAGGTTGTTGTCGGATTTTTTTAGAGGGGTTGAGATGGATTTAAATTTTAGAAGTTGTTTGGTTTCGTTCCAGAGGCTACCATTTGCAGCTGAGAGTTGATGTAGTTTTTCTTCAAGGCTATTGGCTTTATGTTTAGCAAGGATTTTTTTCAGAGAATTTGCAAGTTTGTTGTAGACGGATTTGTGTGATGGAAGACGGGAGAATTGATAAGTTGCTCTTGCCCTACGTTTTTCAGTAATTAAACCTCTAATTTCTTCCGGAAGTAAGAGGTAATTAGAATTTGAGTTATTTTTGATTGAGCTAATGGTTTTATCAGGTTTTGTGGAAGTCCACGCGGCCTGTTGTATGAGTGTTGTTAAATTGTTGACAGCTTCGTCAATATCTGAGGTTGTCTTAAATTTATTTTTTAGATCGATTTTTTCATTAATTATGTCGTGGAATTTTTTATGATCAGTTTGGTTGGTGAACAGTTTAGGTGGATTAACACGTGTTAGCGGAGTGGCTGAGATAGTGAGTAGGACTGAAGAGTGGTCAGAGTTTAGATCGAGAATATTGACAGTGGAACAATGTAAGTTGCTGGGAATTTTGGCAGCAAAAATGTCTAGGATGTCGGGGTTCTTATTTGACGCGGTTGGCCAATATGTAGGACCGGGGGGCAAGAATATTGATATGCCTTTCGTTTGTAAGGTTGTAAAGTACAATACCACGAGGGTTGTTGACGCGGCAACCTCAGCTCTGATGTTTGGCGTTGTAATCGCCACCGATAATAAAATTAGTTTTAATTGTGCTAAAATAATCATTAAGTATTGCTCTAGTTATTTTGTGTCGAGGGGGGGAGTAGAATGCACCGATAGTGATTGGGATTTTGTTCAATTTAATTAAAATTGAGCAAGATTGGATATGATCATAACTATAATTAGGAAGAAGCTGATAATGTAAGGAGGTTTTGATTAAAATGGCGTCTCCACCATGTGCAGTGTTGTCAGGGTGATTGGTTTTTATTAGTTTATATCCAGGAATGAATATATATGAGTATTTTGTAAAATGGGTTTCAGTTATAATTGCTATGTCTATTCGCCTATTGTGGAGAACAGTTTGAAGTTCGTTTGAGTGGTTTTTGAGGCCGTTTGCATTAAACTGTAAAATTAAGAGTGAGTTATTTGTGGCTGAGGAAGTCATTTAGATTTGTCGAGCAGACTGGAAATTACTGTGGTGAGTAGTGAAATTAACGGATTTATTAGAGTTTTGAAATCGTTTAAGAAACTTGACATTAGATGAGATAGATTTGTTTCTGCAGATGGTGAGGTATCTTGAGTTGTTGGAGTGGAATTAGAGCGTGAGGATTGATTAGAGGCTACATTGGCATAAGTAAGGGGAGGAGCTGTAGGAGGGACTGAGTTAATGTGTTCTGATGGATGACTATCTTTTACATGGTTATACTTAGACTAGGGTGTTTGTTATCAAAAATAAATTTGTTGTTATTTGAGCTGGGTTTCTTACGGTACTGGAGCTCTTTATACACTCTGCAGCCTTTGTAGTTGGCAGGATGGCTTTCTTGGCAGAGAGCACAGCGTGGAGGTTCGTCGCGGGTTTTTTGACACGAAGATGAAGGATGACCATTTCCACAACGTACGCAGCGTGGCGAGTATCCACAGTATGCCTTGGTGTGTCCGTAGACTTGGCAGTTTGCACACTGAGAGATAGCTTTGATTTTATACGGTTCTTCAACTTTGATTTTGGTGTGTAGGATGGAAGTAAGCTGGAAGATTTCATTTGAGTGAATTGTAGGTTCTAGGTCGACGAAAAATAGAGGTAGTTGATTTTTATTGAGTCTGTGAAGAACTTGGGTAACTTGCCTGACCTCAAACAATCGCATTTCTAGTTCGGATTTTATTAGATCGGTAGGGGTAGATGGGTATAAGTTACGAATTACTACACGTGTTGATTTGTCCTCACTTAGCTGGTATGTGTTGAATTCGGCCTTTTCTTCCCTAAGGAAGTGTACTAGTTTCCTGTAAGACTCAGGATTTGTTGTTTGTACTTTAAGTCGGTCTGTCGTTGACTTACAGTGAAAGTTGTCTACGCCTATCAGATCGATTAACTCTGTGCACAGCGCTGGGAAATCGTGTACATCTTTGATGAATATAGGAGGAGGGGGTTTGGCTATAACTTCTGGTTCAATTTCTGGGCTTGGTACTGCATCCATGGATGTTTCAGGTGGTTGCTCTGTTTGGCTTAGTACTTCGTAGCGATTTTTCGTGATGAATAGTATTTTTTTATTTTTGTGGGTACGTGAGTGATTAGATTGTAATTATCGGCCGTCAGCGACAGACCGCAGATAAGACGACACCAGTCGGTGTGTTGCGTAATTGGACAATTGTCAATTTACTATTGAAAGTTATACAAATAATTAATTTAGAGCTACAGAAAGTAATATGCATTCGAATTCGATTCGAATCTGCAACGAACGCGTGGTTAAAGTTATGTTTTTAATTGTGTAGCGAAAACATTTAGTCAGCAAAGATTAATTTATTTAGAGAATATGAATATATTGAGTACGTTGTTTGTTAAGCACAAGGCGCGGGTCACAACGATGATATATCATACGTGTGTAGCGGACGGCTGCCGGTGCGGAACTTAAGATATAAAAAGAAAATTTTTTTGAATTTTCAACTACGAGTAATTTGAAAATTTTTGTGAGTTATACGATCTTTGTCAAAATACGAACTGTAGACGTTCATAAAAAATAATTATGTATTTACGTTCAAGTTTTTTTTAAATTTCCAATTACAACAACTCAAGAGGAACCATTTATTACATTTTCAAGTTTTCTGACAGTGCGAAAAATTTTTTATCGACATTAATTTTAAAAAAAACCAATAATAATAGAAAATGTTATATGCCTATATAAATACTAAATAGCTCAACATGATGATTTTATAAGGTGTATAATGACTATATAAATATTCAGTGAAAATTGCATGTAACTATGGTAATTTTTTTAAGGGTTGAGGCAACCAATAAAACCAAAATCGATTTTGTCAAAATAGTACACACACTAAATTCACTTTTCACCGGAAAGGACAATGAAGTTGCGAAGATCAAAGTATTATTAATTAGACTACTTATCGTGTTCACGAACACAAAAAAAAACACACATTATTGTAAAGTCGGTACATTCATTGCTCCTCTCAGAACATAGAACAGTCTTATTCATGATATCATTGATCATAAATACTATATTGTCTTATTATATTATGTTCGATTATGATATCGCCCAAAGAAATATTCCGTGGAAATCTAAATTTTAATTATTCGTTTTTTTTTTCCAATTAATAGTAGGTACTACGGTAGGTAGGTATCTATATATAATATTCTTATGTATCTGCAACGTTATTATTAAAAACGATTTATTTTATTGTATATGGGAAGCAGGTAAGTCTCATTATTATTTGCTAGTTAAACTTAGTTAGACTTGTGTTATGAATAATATATTATATTCACAGAGGTTTTCGTTATGCGCCACGAAGATGGTGCAGCAGCAGTTTATACAATAATTGAGATTTCAAGCGCGCGCGTGCTACGTGTGCGTTTAAATCGTATTTCGATCCGGTGTAACAGGCGAATCATACCCCCGGATATTCATACCGCTCCTGGGGTATGATTATCCTAGGTTATAAGTACCCCCGGGACAAATTTCTTAGGATATTCGTACCCCCGGTATATAATTTTGGGGGGTATAAATATCCTAGGAAATTTGTACCAGTGGTACAATTAACCTAGGAAAATCATACCCCTGGGGTGTATAATAATTGGGAGATATCGTTTTTCCTGCCACACCGGCACGTTTATTTACTGCGTGTCTAAAAAGCGGTTAGATAAAATGACACACCGGACTGATACCCGCGATGTAACAGTTGGGTGGCACGAATCGATCGTATATATACCGAAACACGGTACTTGCTTATACCGAATCCGTGTGAAATCTGACTTACACGGTCCCATCAACATTTACCTATACATATATAATATACATTAACACTCGTTATATTATATTATACTATAGAAGCCACCACTATTAATAATCGACGACGACGTGTATTAAACTGTGAAGACGACCATTTTATAATAATATAATGTAAATATTATACAACCAATACATTATTATTTCAAGCTCGTATATAGTACCTATATAATACACTAAACATTAATATACGCGTCTCGAGTGAATTTTTTTTTTATTGTTTAAATAATACAATTTATATATGTATACCTATTATATTGTATATTTGTATAGTCCAAAGGTTTTAAACTATGGTCCACGGCCTCCTGGGGGTTTACGACGCTCGTGTCAAGTGTCCACGGCGACTCTATCTAAAAATAAAACAATACATTTTTTATCAGAATTAGGTGTTTTAAAAATAATCATAAATGTCTTTGTTTTTATGTATAAGTTACTTACTTAATGTATGATTTGTAATATAAAATAAATATTAATATGTTGACTATGATAACATGAGATATTCTGTAAAAAAACCGTATTCGAAAGAAAATTGGTAAGGGGTTCGTGATTTTCAAAAGACCATATATGTTCACCAGAAGTTTATGAACCGCTGAATTTTATACTGTTAAAACAACCTATTTTATAAGACGTATATACATTTAATCAAATGTATACATTTTTTACAAATGTCTGACTTCAGTTTATTGTACTAGGTACGTATATCATATATATAATTATATAGATTGTCTTGTAATTTTTTCACCGAATGGCAGTCATAGAAATGACAATGGTATTGTTGAAGATCTTATACGTAATTGACTCATTAGTTGTAATTTAGTCCAAATTTGAACTTAAAATTTCTGTAAAAAACTGTGTTTATATATTTTTTAGATTTTTAAATTACAGTATATGTATTATTTATTAGAACTTATTTGTTTTAAATTTTCAATCCTTAGTTATAAAAACTGACCATTTTATAATTGTTTAATTACAATATGATTGATAATTTTCAAGATTTTAATGAATTTTGTGAAAATTCGAAGTTTAAATGCTTATAAAAAAAATGTATGCCTTTATATTTTTCATATTTTTCAATTTCTATTGTAGCAATATATCAGGAGCCTTTTCAATATTTTTGGCCCTACAAATAAAAATTTATTGTTATTTATATAAAAAAAAATAAAAAATTGACAATTGATAATATTTATCTGAATGTTTTGTTCGATATTGAATTTATAAGTTTCTATTCATTATTAATCTCAATATTGTTTTACACTTATAAATCTATACAATAGACAAACTACTTTACAACTTATATACATCTCTAAACATTTTATCTATTGTTCAATATGTCATTTATTGTATATTTTACAATATTTATTGCACACAAATCGTCCGTAATCACAGTACCGTAATTTTAACTGGTAAAAATTTACTAGATTGTTAATTTTCTACAAATCTATAAAAGGAAATCATTAAAATTTAAATTGATAAAATAAATTATTTTGCGGAGTCCACAGGCAAATACACTTAGAGGAGTGAGAAAAAAATTAGAAAAAAGTTACAAGGCACCTGCAGGATGTCAATATTTAAAAACTACTTTAGTAATATCCACACAAATTATATTAATGAAAAAAAATTACGAAAAGGAACATGTGAGTCCACATCAAAAACTTTTAAAGGAGTGAGAAAATTAAATTTAGAAAAAAATTAATACGGCACCAGGTTGATAATTTATTAACAAATCTATGGTAAGAAAATCATTAATATTTAAATTGATAAGAAAAATTTTGAAGGAAAACGTTGGAGCCCGCATGCAAATATTTATTAAGCAGTGAGAAAAAAAATAGAAAAAAATTTATATGGCACCATGAAGTTAAATTTTCACAAATCTATATGAGAATCATAGATATTAAAATTGATAAAAAAAAATTTTAAAGGGGAACATTGGAGCCCACAGGCAAATACTTTTTAAGGAGTGAGAAAAATGATTAGAAAAAAATTTATATATTGTTAATTTTTAACAAATTTATGTAAGAAAATCTTTAATATTTAAATTGATAAAAAATTTTTTGAAGAGGAACGTTAGAGCCCGCAGGCAAATGATTTTTAAGAGGCATGAAAAAAAATTTAGAAAAATATTTATATGACACCATGTTGTTGATGTTTAAAAAAATGATTTAATAATATCTAATAGATTTAAATTGATAGAAAAACAAATTGGAAAAGGAACGTTGGAGCCCGCAGGCAAATGCTTTTTAAGGAGAGAGAAAATATAAATAAATATTGCACCATGTTGTTAATTTGTAACAAATCGATATAAAATCATTAATATTTAAATTGATAAAATAAATTTTTGAAGGGGAACATTTGAACCCGCAGGCAAATACTTTTTAAGGAGTGAGAAAAAAAATTAGAATAAAATTTATAAATAACCTGCAGGTTGTCGATATTTAAAAATTAGTTTAGAGAAAAATTGAAGGGAGCGTTTGAGCCCGCAGGCAAATACTTTTTAAGGAGTGAGAAAAAAAAATAAATATTGCACCATGTAGTGAATTTGTAACAAATCGATATCATAAAATCATTAATATTTAAATTGATAAAATAAATCTTTGAAGGGGAACGTTTGAACCCGCAGGCAAATACTTTTTAAGGAGTGAGAAAAATGATTAGAAAAAAATTTATATATTGTTAATTTTTAACAAATTTATGTAAGAAAATCTTTAATATTTAAATTGATAAAAAATTTTTTGAAGAGGAACGTTAGAGCCCGCAGGCAAATGATTTTTAAGAGGCATGAAAAAAAATTTAGAAAAATATTTATATGACACCATGTTGTTGATGTTTAAAAAAATGATTTAATAATATCTAATAGATTTAAATTGATGGAAAAACAAATTGGAAAAGGAACGTTGGTGCCCGCAGGCAAATGATTTTTAAGGAGCAAGAAAAAAAATTAAGAAAAATATTTATATGACACCATGTATTGTTGATGTTTAAAAAATTGATTTAATTATACCTACAAGATTTAAATTGATAAAAAAAATTTAGAAAGAGTACCCTACATTTTACAGCCCGCAGGCAAATACTTTGTAAGGAGTGAGTAAACATTAATATGGCACCACGATCTTTATGTTTAAAACATCTATAAGTTAATCAAAACAATTTAAATAAAAAACAATTTTGAAGGGGAACGTTTGAGCCCGCAGGCAAATACTTTTTAAGGAGTGAGAAAAAAAATTAGAAAAAAATTTATAAGTAACCTGCAGATTGTCGATATTTAAAAATTAGTTTAGAGAAAAATTGAAGGGGATCGTTGGAGCCCGCAGGCAAATACTTTTTAAGGAGTGAGAAAAAAATTATTATAACACCAGGATGTTTATGTTTAAAAAATCTATATAAGTTAATCATTAATATTTAAATTGATAAAATAAATTTTTGAAGGGGAACGTTTGAACCCGCAGGCAAATACTTTTTAAGGAAGTAGAGAAAAAAGTCCTGCGGGTTGTCGATATTAAAAAACTAGTTTACAAATATCTACAAGATTAATATTCATAAAAAAAAAAAATTACAAAGGGGAACGTTGGTGCCCGCCGGCAAATACTTTTTAAGGAGTGAGAAAAATGATTAGAAAAAAATTTATAAGGTTGTTAATTTTTTTTAATTTACAAATTTATTTAAGAAAATCTTTAATATTTAAATTGATAAAACAAAAAATTTGAAGAGGAACGTTGGAGCCCGTAGGCAAATA
This sequence comes from Nasonovia ribisnigri, assembly GCA_027563435.1. Lineage (NCBI taxonomy): Eukaryota > Metazoa > Arthropoda > Insecta > Hemiptera > Aphididae > Nasonovia > Nasonovia ribisnigri. Next base: position 9,477 of record JANEHU010000331.1, on the reverse strand, counting down.
CTTTTTAAGGAGTGAGAAAAAAAAATTAGAATAAAATTTATAAATAACCTGCAGGTTGTCGATGTTTAAAAATTAGTTTAGAGAAAAATTGAAGAGGAGTGTTTGAGCCCGCAGGCAAATACTTTTTAAGGAGTGAGAAAAAAATTATTATAACACCAGGATGTTTATGTTTAAAAAATCTATATAAGTAAATCATTAATATTTAAATTGATAAAATAAATTTTTGAAGGGGAACGTTTGAACCCGCAGGCAAATACTTTTTAAGAAGTCAGAAAAAAGTCCTGCAGGTTGTCGATATTAAAAAACTAGTTTACAAATATCTACAAGATTAATATTCATAAAAAAAAAAAATTACAAAGGGGAACGTTCGAGCCCGCAGTCAAATATTTTTTAAGGAGTGAGAAAAAATTAGAAAAAATTTATAAAGTTACCTGCAGGTTGTCGATATTTAAAAATTAGTTTAGAGAAAATTGAAGGGGATCGTTGGAGCCTGCAGGCAAATACTTTTAAGGGTGAGAACAAAATTATTATGACACCAGGATGTTTGCGTTTAAAAATCTATATAAGTTAATCATTAATATTTAAATTGATAAAAAAAAAATTTGAAGGGGAACGTTGGAGCCCGCAGGCAAATACTTTTTAAGGAGTGAGAACAAAATTATTATGACATCAGGATGTTTATGTTTAAAAAATCTATATAAGTTAATCATTAATATTTAAATAGATAAAAAAAAATTTTGAAGGGGTACGTTGGAGCCCGCAGGCAGATACTTTTTAAGGAGTGAGAAAAAAATGATTATGAAACCAGGACGTTTATGTTTAAAAATCTATATAAGTTAATCATTAATAATTCAATTGATAAAAAAAAAATTTGAAGGGGAACGTTGGAGCCCGCAGGCAAATACTTTTTAAAGAGTGAGAAAAAATATTAGAAAAAAATTTGTAAGTAACCTGCAGGTTGTCGATATTTAAAAATTAGTTTAGAGAAAAATTGAAGGGGAACGTTGGAGCCCGCAGGCAAATACTTTTTAAGGAGTGAGAAAAAAATTATTATGACACCAGGACGTTTATGTTTAAAAAATCTATATAAGTTAATCATTAATATTTAAATAGATAAAAAAAAATTTTGAAGGGGAACGTTGGAGCCCGCAGGCAAATACTTTTTAAGGAGTGAGAAAAAATATTAGAAAAAAATTTGTAAGTAACCTGCAGGTTGTCGATATTTAAAAATTAGTTTAGAGAAAAATTGAAGGGGAACGTTGGAGCCCGCAGGCAAATACTTTTTAAGGAGTGAGAAAAAAATTATTATGAAACCAGGACGTTTATGTTTAAAAATCTATATAAGTTAATCATTAATAATTCAATTGATAAAAAAAAAATTTGAAGGGGAACGTTGGAGCCCGCAGGCAAATACTTTTTAAAGAGTGAGAAAAAATATTAGAAAAAAATTTGTAAGTAACCTGCAGGTTGTCGATATTTAAAAATTAGTTTAGAGAAAAATTGAAGGGGAACGTTGGAGCCCGCAGGCAAATACTTTTTAAGGAGTGAGAAAAAAATTATTATGACACCAGGACGTTTATGTTTAAAAAATCTATATAAGTTAATCATTAATATTTAAATAGATAAAAAAAAATTTTGAAGGGGAACGTTGGAGCCCGCAGGCAAATACTTTTTAAGGAGTGAGAAAAAATATTAGAAAAAAATTTGTAAGTAACCTGCAGGTTGTCGATATTTAAAAATTAGTTTAGAGAAAAATTGAGGGGGAACGTTGGAGCCCGCAGGCAAATACTTTTTAAGGAGTGAGAAAAAAATTATTATGACACCAGGACGTTTATGTTTAAAAAATATATATAAGTTAATCATTAATATTTAAATAGATAAAAAAAAAATTTGAAGGGGAACGTTGGAGCCCGCAGGCAAATACTTTTTAAGGAGAGAGAAAAAAAATTAGAAAAAAATGTTGAAGTAACCTTTATGTTGTAGATATTTAAAAATTAGCTTAGAAATATCTACAAGATTAATATTCAAAAAAAAAAATTACGAAGGGGAACGTTGGAGCCCACAGGCAAATCTTTTTTAAGGAGTGAGAATAAAATTAGAAAAAAATGTTAAAGTAACCTTTAGGTTGTAGATATTTAAAAATTAGTTTAGAAATATCTACAAGATTAATATTCATAAAAAAAAATTACGAAGGGGAACGTTTGAACCCGCTGGCAAATACTTTTTAAGGAGGAAGAAAAAATGTTTAGAAACTAATATGGTATTAGGTATTGGTAATAGGCTGTATTAAAGTTTTTAAATATACTGGTACAAGGCTAACCGGCCGGCTTTAAGGACATAGTTAATTATTATTGTAAATAGTTAGGTTATGATATCTCACCCTACCCTTACCTAACCTAAACTCACTTTAAGAATAATATTTAAATATTTTCTTTCGTTCATATGTTTACAATACCGAATACTTTGATAGTTAGTTGAAAAAGATCAATGCACAACTCATGACCAATGATAATAGTTGTCTATCATGACTATAGCTGCAACCAACTATAGATTTACCTAACTGACCTCCTTATGACTAATTAGGACACTTTGAATAAAAAGATCCTGAGTTGTTGCCGAACTTAAGTGTTTTTTTATCAAGTTGAGCCGTTGGTTGTTGACTTCTTAGAGCACCTTAGATCATATACTATGCCCAGTTTACCCGTGTAAAGGGTAAAACACATATTATAAGCTACGAGTCTCTGACATTGTTATTGATCTATAACAATTCACATATTAAACTTGTGTGATTTCTCTTCGCACACGTATTTTAGTCAGAGACCATTGCCACTAATACCTATGTGTGCTACAGATTATCGGGATAAGGGCCCATTCATAGTATATGATCTAAGGTTGCTACATTAACTGTGGTCACAACTTGAAAGTATGATTGGATGTAAATATTGTAAAAGTAATAATTATATTAATTATTTATCAGCATGTATCGTCTCCGTCTTACAAGTGGGGGATATCAATTTCAGCAGATCATATCATTTTAAATATTGGAGATATGATTATTAATTTAAACTAACAATTTCAATGATAACTGCTGAATTAATGTTTGATATTTTTTACACTTGTAAGACACACTTGGAGACACACATGCGGGTGAAATTACTTTTTTTAAGCAACATTTTTAATGATTTTTTTTTTTAGCTTCATAAGGTTTTTAAAATACTTCGGAAGTTTTGAGATTTGGAGCAACTGTATAACGTATTCGAATAATTTTATTTTAGACTTATATTTAAGCATTGTCTGGAGGGTGGTCCTTTTGGTCACTTAGTGTGAACAAATATTTCTACTTATAATACAAAAGCGCATCTCTGCCTCCATCCTCTGATATTAAAAGCTCAGATTCTCGACAGAAAAATTATATTAAGACAAAAATTATAAAGCAAGTTACGACAGTCTCTCTTTTGTGACAATATTTCTGATTTCATTGATTTTCTGCATTTGTACAGTTAGGGAAGATAGAAGACGATATCGTTTGCACAAGATTGTGACTAACACAATCATACTTTTTATATATTTACCTAATATTTTAAAATAAGATGTGTTTATGTGTGGCAAGGATTTGTTGCTAAAATTCCCGGGAGGTCACCCATCCGGAAGCTAGCAACACCGGCCGATACGTACACTTCTTTGTCGTTTCTTCGTTAATAGACTCTTTTTGATAAATGTGAAATACTCAATCAATTTAGGTACTTCAGATTAATATTTTGCAGTCGGCATAATTTGAATGAGAGACTGTGTGAACTGTGTAGTAACATAATATTTTCATTATAAATATTCTTCATCAACTTTAATAAGGCAATATTACCTTAATTAAAAATCTATCATTTTACGAGACTTGTTTCATGAGAAGATTCACCACCACTCCAGATAGTACTTCTCACCAATATCATTAATTTGGATTTAGTAAGCCTTATCCTACAAATAGACAATAGTTGCTTCCAATCATGTAACACCTTTATATAGTGCTTAACCACAGTTTTCTCTTATCCCAAATAAATTACTGGTTAATTGATTTAATTTTATAAAGCATTTGTATAGAATGTTATTATTCATTAAATTTAAAGAATATCTGTTGTGTTAATTTAATTTTTATCTAAAATCTTTCCTTGTATTATATATTATGTAATGTTTTTAACCCATATTTGTAATTATTTATATCCAGTATTATTTTTTTAAGTTGAGTAACATCATATTTTTCAAGAACATACTTGATTAACATAATCCATCGACAAATAAATTATTAAATTATTTATACCAAGTACCGTAGAAGTGCTACACTTTTGAGCAGAATTTGATTTTTTTAAATATTAGTGTCAACTTAGTTACACTCAGCTAATCAAAACTAGAACATAATAGTTAAATTAAACTTCAAATGTACCTATTTTATGTGAAATAACGGTACCTAGCCTTCTATGATAATTTTTTATGAAGATATTATAAATAAAAACTCAAATTTAGCGATTTTACTTATTACATTTTCCTAGTATTTTAACAAAAATTATAAAGAAAAAAATATAGAATTACCTATATTATGTACAGTGAGACATGGGACACACTAAGATAAGTCCATAGTTTATGGTTTTATATAATTTATAATAATAATAATTTTAGTAATATATTTTTTCATAAATTAATATTTTATAAAGTTGTTTTTAATGTTTGAACTATTAGTAAGTATTTTTTTGGAAGATCTCTATTATTACTACACCGTTACCAATATGTGTCATCTCATTGTACCCCGGTTTCCACTATTTTTCATAATTACTAATAAGTAGGACAGAGAAGTTTTAGGATTTTCATGCTTTATTCTAACATTTTGCACAATGCCAAAATAAATGCAAATATATTTAACAAGTATGTGAAACAGTTTGGTGAAGATACATTTGCTACCGATGGTACTATGCTTTATTGTAAGATAAATCTACTTTTGTATTAATATATTTTATATTTATTTTAAGGATAAATCCAAAATTCGAGATTGAAGAAAACCATACTAACAATCGGCGCTCATTCGACGTAGAAAATATTTAAAATAAAATTAATTGTGCAATGCAATGATTTTTATATTTCTTTTATATCTAATTTTTTTATTTTACAAATTATAATTTAATTTTTTTGTGCATATTATCTTGCATATATTTTAATGAATTTGAATGCATATTTTCAATTTTTATGTGCATATTTTTCCAATTTTACCTCCTATAACTTCTCTGCCCTACTTATTAGTAATTACATTTACTTCCAATCATACCTACCACAGTTAATGTTAAATGTCAACAATCAACAGCTTCATCAACTTGATGACACTTAATAATAGGATGTCTAATTTTTAGCGCACCACTTATTTCTCTCTCTGACCCACGCGCAACTATAGGGGGTGGCTAAGAGAGGCTTAGCATCCCAAAATTTGTAGTAGCCACCCACAACTATTTTCATAATATTTTTTTAGTACTTCAATTTCACTTATTATTTTTTTTCTTGATTTTTCTTAGAATTTAAGAATTTTTTTTTTTTAATGAATATTTTTCATATTGTGATAATTTAGTTATAAATAAATCACAGACTTTTTTTTTAAATTTATTTTACTTCTTATATTTTACTTATTATTTTTTTTTTTTTGTCTAGATTTTTCTTAGAATTTTATTCATTTATTTTTACATTGCATATATTTTGTACATTGTGATACTTAAAGTATAAGTAGTTCGTTTTTTTTTATTTTTTAGTACCTAGACATTACTTAATATTATTTTTTTTTGTGTGTGTCTAGATTTCACTAATAATTTTAAATAATTTTTTTTTGTATTGGATATTTTTTATATTGTGATAATTAAGGTATTAATAAATCCTAAACTTTTTTTTAAAATTTATTTTACTACTTATATTTTACTTATTATTATTTTTTTTTTGTCTGGATTTTACTTAGAAATTAAGCATTTTTTTTTTTTTTGAATTGATTATTTTACATATTATGATAATTTAGGTATAAACAAATCATACAATTTTCTTTTAAATATTTTTATTAATTTTACTTAATTTATTATTATTTTCTTGTGTGTGTCTGGATTTTTCTTATTTTGTTTATGAACTTTTGTTTGCAGTTCATATTTTGCTTATTTTTGTGTTATATTGTTTTTTATTTTTATTTTTTTAGCACCTAGACATATCTCATTATTATTATTTTTTTTTGTTGTTGTGCGTGGGTCAAATATGGAATAGTGCGCTGACATCCTAACCGGCAACCGATCTTTTTATTCTATCTCATAAAAAGGCTAGTTAGATAAACCCATGGTTAGTTGAAGCTATAGTGATGATTGACGACTACCACCACTAGTCATGAGGTTTGCAATGATCTTTTCTTACTAACTAAATATGTATTCGATATTGTAAACATAACAACGAAAGATAATGTTTAAATATTATTCTTTCCTCTCACCCCTCTACTTTCCCGCGACATTCTCTCTCACCGCCTCTCTCACAACCTCTCTCACAATCTCTATCACAACCTTTCTTACAACCTGTCCCACAATCTCTCTCATAACCTCTCCCACAATCTCTCTCATAACGTCTCTCACAATCTCTCTCATAACGTCTCTCACAACCTCTCTCACAACCTATCCGACTACTTCTCCCACAATCTCTCTCATAAACTCTCTTACAGCCTCTCCCACAACCTCCCTCATAATCTCTCTTACAGCCTCTCTCACAACATCTCTCGCAACCTCCCTCACAACCTCTCTCACAATCTCTCTCACAACCTTTCTTACAACCTGTCCCACAATCTCTCTCATAACCTCTCCCACAATCTCTCTCATAACGTCTCTCACAATCTCTCTCATAACGTCTCTCACAACCTCTCTCACAACCTATCCGACTACTTCTCCCACAATCTCTCTCATAAACTCTCTTACAGCCTCTCCCACAACCTCCCTCATAATCTCTCTTACAGCCTCTCTCACAACATCTCTCGCAACCTCCCTCACAACCTCTCTCACAACCTCTCTCACATCCTCTCAAAAATATCATACCTGACTAATTTCCTAATTTTTATCATGACTTTATTGATAGCCGGAATAGTGTTATACCAGTATAGTTACAATAAATTAATTAAATAAGTTACGGGCATTACACATCTTGATAAATTAACAAAACCTAATAAAAAGGAAAACTACTGAAAAAAAAAAATAGGTACATACCCCGTGTCCGAATAGAAATCTGATATACAGCTTAGTATTCAAAACGCTGCAACGTTTACACATTTCAGTCTGCTTATGATGATACATTATTATTCCTAATTGGCAAATTTTCACTGACGAATACCATCTCTGAAATAACACGGAGCCTGCAGTAAAATGTTCAATAATATTATTATGACCTACACGTTACACATATTATATATTGTATACATAATGTTTAATTTGTATTATACCTACCTAACTATTATATTTTGTTGTTAGTTTGTATTTTAGATTGATATTACATTAATTTGTTTTTTTTTAAATTTTTTAATAATTTTTTTATTATCTATTGTTACCATTTTAGACAGTAAATATGTATCAATTTCCTTCAACAGCATCTTCAAAATGTATTTTTGGGGATCAAAAGTAAAAAACCGTCCAGAAAAACCAACAGAAAATTAAGGAAAAACTGAGATTTTTTCACGAAATCCACTATCGAAAAAAAGTGATTTTGTTTTTTAGTGTCAATTAAAAAAAAACACCGAATATTAATGAAATTTTCATAGAACGTTTATATTAGCTATTTACATAAACAGTTGATATTACTGAAATTTAATAGAATAATAAGCGTAAGTCCACAATATTTTTTTTGACACTTTGTAATCAAAATTTTGACAAAATTCATCAATTGCACGAAAATTGGCAAATTATTTAGAGTAAGGAATTCACAAAAAATTTTCAATTTATATCTAAGATTGGAAATTTTTATACCTTAAGTTTTTCATCATTCAACAAAACAACATCAAAAATGTTTATCTATCTAAAAGACTATTCTATACAAGTGGTTTAAGTTACACATAGGATAATCACCCACTTATAACAAATTCTAAAACTATTAACTGTAGATATTTAAAATTTCCAAATATTTCGACTCGTTTTATAGACGTTTGAATTTTGAAATGTTTTTCATTTATTATTCTATAAATGTTAATAAATATGTAATCGTTGGGTCAAAAATCTTAAAATTAATTCAAAGTTCCTCATAAGTTAATATAATAGCAGTTGAATAATATTAAAAATACATAAGGACGATTTTTTTTATAGACATTTAAAGTTCCAATTTTTACAAAATTCATCATATAATTTCGACATTCGCATAATATTTTGTAGTCAGATATTCATACAAAATTTTCTTTGTTTACTTAAGATATGAAAATGTAATACAAGGTTCTTCATACATAGTTATAATAACAGTTGAGAAATAATAAATAACCGTAGGCACGATTTCTTTTATAAGTATTTAAAGTTCCATTTTGTTTACAAGATTTATCAAATTAAAAATTTATGAATTACTAAGTAGTTAAAAATGTATAAAATGTTCAACTTGTATTGCTATAATTAAGGATTCTTATAAATATTTTATACTGTAACCAAAATATCTAATAAACCTATTATAAAAGTTCAAATTTTTAACCAAGTTATTAAAACCAAGAATAACAATTTTAGTTATTTTGTTGTAACTTAAAAATATTATTTATATTTATATAATATTAAGGTTATACGTCCTTAATCCCTATATGATATAGATATTAGGTGAATAATAGAAGTTAAGTATGTTACACTAAATAATCATAACCCATAACTTATACCGTTGGATTTGGAAATAAATTACCATCTTTAAATTAAAATTGTACCTTATGAGTCACAAAAACATTTTAACAAATTGGCGCACTAAAATGACACCGGAACATATATGGAACATTCAACAATATAATATAGTTATTGTTATTGGAAAATTAATTGAACTAAATAGACTTAAAACCAAATTATTGTACATTTAATTTATTTATTTATTTATAATAGAAGTTATTAAATAATAAATTTAAACTAAATGCATATATTTTTTAATACTATTGAAAGAATATTTTGCTACACATATTTTAAGGACATAAAATATCATATAGGTATCTGGTATTTTAAAAGAATATTAAGAGAATAATATATTTCCTATTTTAAACGACATAAAAATCTCATATTTTAAGAATTTAAGAGAATATAAATCCGGCCTGTATTTATGACTTATAGTTATAACATGTATTTCTATAAATTAAACCTATTTCCTATTATAAACCTATTTGATTATGTCTATAAAAGAACCTATAGCACTTAGGTATGCACCTATTAATTCTTATAATATTTCTACGACCTGGAACAGGAAAAACGATTACGGCGTTTGTATTATTCCATC